>QMIH01000668.1:335474-350084 GCA_003987875.1 Clarias batrachus | reverse complement strand
AGTTAAACACTTCAGCACGAATGCGGGATTTAAGAAAGCAGTAATGATAAATAATGAATATTGTGTGTGTGTGTGTGTGTGTGTGTGTTTTTGTTCTTTTCCATATCTAACTTGGTACAGAAGGTAATATTACACACTATTTTAGATATCTTCTAAACTTGCCGTTAGTACAGTGGTACTCTGCGTGTAATACTCTGGAATATTATGGTATGCACTGTAGTTCACCATAGTACATAGTAATATATAGTACATACCATCATTAAATTTCATGTGGGTCATCGCTCAAGCTAGCATTATCAGTGAAGACTAGCTAATGAAACACTACAAAGTCTTTACTTACACTAAATGTCTTTACTTCCTCATGGAAATCCCGTCATGGGAATCCTCTAATATTCAACAAATACTGGAGCTTTAGCACTGAAACTCTGCATTGTTTTATATTTTGTCACAAATCCTGTTTGATTAGCCCGTAACAGCCACCTAGCTAGGATTAGCAATGGATATTAAAAGTATCTTTTAAGAAATCCTGTCAGATGTGACACCTGTTAGCTAGCGAGGTGTGATTAGCCATGAAGATAATAAATACGTAATAAGATTTGAAATCCTGTCAGATGTAGCTCATTTTAGCCAGCTAGCTATAATTATCTGTGAAAATCAGCTAAATTGTTTAATATGATTTGTAATTCTCTCAGAAGCTTTAGATCCTGTTAGCCAGCTAGCTATTATTAGCTCTTAAAATTGGTTAAATAAATATGTAGTATGACGTGAAATCCTGTCGGACACTCAGATGAATACACAAGCCGCGCAAACGCTGTTAATGGTTGCAGGAGATGGTTTAGCTGATGTCGCCACTTTAGCTCGGGCCTGCTGTTCATTAGCATTAGTTCAGGGTGGTGTGAGTGTGAGTGTGTGTGTGTGTGTGTGTGTGTGTGGTCGGTCTTTTGAGCCCAGCGAAGCATGCAGAGCGTAGGAGTGAGAGAAAAAAAGCGCGAGAGAGACCAGAGTGATAATGCAGAGGAGGTTGTGAAGCACGACAGGTGTCTCCTTAAGAAGAGAGCGTTATCATGAAACGCTCCTCTAAACAACAGAACACAGGAAATGAAAGTGTGTTCGAGGGTTTTCTGTCCACCTGGTTTCATGCCATTGTTGAATTAGCTTGTAACAAAAACTAAAAAGTGATGGCAGAGAGATAAAGTAAGAGAAAGTATAGAAATTATTCGCTATTATATTCAAATAATAAAAGCTAAAGATCAAAACGTAACAACAAGACAAAGAACAGTGATCAGTTTTTATCTTTTGGGAGGAATGCTGAACAAGCAGTGCGGTTCCAAGCACCGGTAAGTGGAGCTCTGGTTATAGCTTGACTAGGCCGTTTAATTAGACCACTGTCCTTGTCCTATTATACAAGCACGGCAGAGGAATCGATTTATTGACCAAAGTATGTCCGACTCTACAACTGCGACAAAAAGTAAACTACCGTCAAAAGTTTGGACACCCCTTCAAACTCCATGTTTTTTTTTTTTTTCAAATTTTTATTTCTTTTTAAACATTATTAAAGGTGTCCAAAATATGCAATAATCTCTTTTAAGGATATTCGCTCCTTTGTGGAGCTTGCGCAGAGGGCCAAGGAAGGAAGCTCGACTCCCAACCACAGGTGTGCTAAAGCGACATAGAGAAATTCCATTTAGTATGATTTCAACTGAACTAACATGTTTTTATAAAAGTCTATTTTTAGTCAGACTTACGCAATGTTGTGTAAATGTACTGTGTGATAGGCTTTTGGGAAGAGTACTGGTCAGTGACCAAGGTTAGTCTTGGATAAATGGGAATGAGTAATTGGTTCCTGGGAACAATAGTGAACAGTGATTGGCTGATAGAAACAATGCTGATCAGTGATTGGCCAAATTTATATTTACATTATGGCATTCGGCAGATGCACTTATTCAGCATGACTTAATAAAAAAATAATAAAAAATCTCATAATACATCTGAGCAATTGAAGGTTAAGGGTTTTGCTCAAGGGCCCAACTGTGGCAACTTGGTGGATGTGGGGTTTCAAACCTGGTAAGTTTGAACTGTAGTTCAATGCCTTAATTACTGAACTGCCCCGGCCAAATGTAACATCGGCTAACACGATCGCAAATTCATGATCAGACTTTACATGCTCATATAACCAACAGCAGCATCTTATAAACATGAGCTGGACGGCCATGTCGAAAGCAGAGTGGTTACTAAAATTCTCAAAAATTTGCTAGATTAAAATTTTTTTTTTTAGTCTACAAGCCCCTTTGGTCCCATAAAATGTTGATTCCTTTTAAATGTTAATTTAGTTTAGCATGACACGTATTGGTGTTGAGTGAATCTGGAGAACCTGAAGGAAACCCTTGTGTACATGAGGAGAACAGGGACAGGACACTGGAGATGCACCACGCTGTCGGTGGGTCAGTGTCAGGGATTTGCATGAAAGTCCCAGATTCTGAATGTTCAGTAAATGCAAAATATCCAGGAACACACTGGAGTCAATATATTTTAATTGATTAGCTATTTTGAGTCAACTCAAATGTAGCAGTCCAGGGGAGGGGGGAAGGGGGTGCGACCCAAATGGGGTTTTGTTTAATAGAAGGCCGATGTTGCCCTCTAGTGGTAAAATATAAACAGTGCAAAGGATCTAAAATAAACGTCCACACTTGACTGACTTTGTGCTGATTTAAGGCCTGCTCTCTGACTCTGAGTATACTCCCCCCAATAACTAATAATTAATATTAATAAATAAATGTGTTAAAGGGGTCTTGTGTAAAGTTAGTTATGTAGGAATTATTCATTTATTTGAATGTTTTCGTGTAAAGTTTGTTTAAATATTTATTTATTAAGAGGCCTATGTCAATTATTTTTATTTGTTTATTTAAGAGTTTTCTGTAAAGTTTATTTAATTAAAGAAGCCTATGTAAAATATAGATTTAGGTTTGTTTGTTTGTTTGTTTGTTTGCTTGTGAATAAGATCTGTGGAAATAAGTGTAAGTCTGCAGTAAAAGCCCCTCCGTGTGTTCTCCTGAACTCCAGGGGTGAGAGAAGATTAACGGTCCACATGAAGTCTGCTCCATTCACAAACTGCAGCGAGTCTGCGCTCCTCAGCCTTTCAGGAAATCACACACTGCCACATACTGGCCATTCACACAACTAAAGAGATACATTTCGGAATCTCTCTCTCTCCACACAGACACACAGACACACACACACACACACACACACACACACACACACACACACAGTATATCTCCCTACATGAGTTCCTGGATCCTGTCCTGGCGTTGCCACAGCCATGTGCTTTGGTGTTCCACATTAGTTGAAGAATCTGACGAGGATTAGAAAGTAAGACTGAGAGAAGTAGGAGGACGTGGAGGGAAGGAGGAAGACAACAAGAAGGATGAGAAAGAGATGGAGAAGAAGGATGACAGATACTACAACGCCTATGAAGTAAATCAGCACATGTTTGAGAAGCGTTCTGAAACTTGACCAAATGCTGAATGTGAGCCGCATGTCAGAAGTCCAGCTTTAAAAGCTCTCAGCAGTACCGGTTGCCATGGAAACGCCATATTGGACGAGCTGAAGGATGTATTTTTTCCCCTCGCAGCCGAGCCGTGCTGTTAGTCAGACCACACTGTCCAGTGCAGCGCTCTGATTTTATCAAAGTGCAAATTAAACTCCAAAGCATGAAGCGAACCCTCACCACGGAGACGTTTGTTCAGGTGTGCTCTTAGTCCTCTCTGAGTGAGTCAGGCTGCTTTCAGGTTGGTTTTTATGTCCAGATCAGAGACACGCTGAATACAGCGAGAGTTAAGTAGACTTGGCTTATAACAAAAACGCAACACTTTCACCAAAAAGAAAAAATGGAGAGCTTACCTCACCATCACGAGATCAGGACCTAGCGCTGTTCACACTGAAGCGCCTCACTGCGCGAGGACGAGGACGAGGACGAGGACGCGGCAGACAGGTTAAATACCGGACTTGCCCAGGTGTGTGTTTCAGTGAGCAGTGTCCGTGTGCAGACTGCTGAGTGTGTACACTGCTCTGGCATTTATAATGATCTCGTCAACCTCTACTGCCATCCAACCCCATCAAATGGAATCGAAATGAAAAACATAATGAGCTTTTTTTTTGGTCTTTATAAAGATGGAACTGTTTATTTTCCGCCAGTTTGAAATGAAGCATTATCTGTTCATATTTTAAACCACAAAGTTCAAGTAAAAATATTGCGAGGTAAAAACAAGTGTTTACAGAAGCCAGTTTTCAGTCGTATCTGGATGTTGAACAATTTCATACTGTAGAAAAAAAAACTTAAACCAGAAAGAGTTATGTTATTCAGTAAAGAGCAGTTTACTGCATGTAATAAATGATAGTTAATGTTTAATAAATATATATAAATAATAAATAAATGGTTAATAAATAGTTAATGTTAATGTTAACACTGTTTGTTTTTCAGCACCGACGAGTTACTGTAGATGGATTTGAAGCTTGTTCACGATATCACAGCCGTGCTGATATTCAGTACAACAGCACATCCTTGAGTGTGAAATTGCTTTTATACAACAGTTCCACAAACACCATTTATTATTAACATGATTTGTTTATTTATTTAACTTGTTATTTTGCTCCGCCCACACATAACCTACCACAACTGCTGGAACTAATTAAGCGTGACGGGTGGAGCTGGTGAGTGACAGTTAGCGAGCGACAGTTAGTGCAATTAACAGGAGGTGAGAGTCGTGTAAAGCCAGAAGGCGAGGAGAATAAACCATGGAGGAGGAGAAACTCACCTTATCCCTCATCTTCTGTTTGTTTTTGGCTCACACTCATAATGTTCCCGGTCACTTTTGACTGGATCATTTTATTTCATTATAAACCCACAATAATACGTATATACTCTATTATTATACACTAGTGTCTTTTATACTCTATAGTCTTATCTACTCATTTCCAACACCATGAGTGTATAAAAGTTCCACAAAACACACAATTACACTTTATTTTTTGTGTTCAAATGACATGTGTGAACAAAGTCATGGAACCTCATAAGGAATGAAATCGAATTTACTGCACTTTTTAAAGGAGAGGAACCTTGTAATGAGGTTAGATTTGACTGGAACACAACAAGAGGCTTAAATTCCCACTGATTCCACTTTAGACTATCAGCTCCGTTAACCTCTGGGTTCAGGCGTCAAATCCCAAATAGCGTTAAAGGGAAAGCTAGTGCGTTATTTAGGGTGTACAATCCCTTGTTCCACACACCATGTAGTGCCCTTGATCAGGGGTTACAGGGGGATTTGGGAACACGGACGGTTCAGAGGCGATTACTAAGGAGGCAGTTTGTTGATTTAGATGATGTAACATAATAAAGTAATAAAGTTAAATAAATAAATAAAATGATGAATTATAATGTACTGACTCGGTGGTACTTCATCATTTAACACCTGACCATGTTGATTACAAATCTGTTCATTCATGAAAATAGGACCAACTCAGGTTTTAGTACATAAACCGCAGCTATTTACATATAATCATTCATATACTAACGGTCATATTAATGAGATTACCAGAGTGATTCTGCACAATTTGATTTCCGGTTTGTTGCAATAAATGAAGTCAGCTGACTACCTGCATGCTCTCAATGAACACGTTTGTCATTTGTGGAACCCAAGGGGTTACAATTGTGCAGAAAATGTTTAATTAAGTAAACTATTATGCTTTTCACAAATCTGTTGTGGGTAAAATACTGTATAGTCACAATACCGGGTGAGTCAAAAATGATCTGCACTCTGGCTCTATGAAAACTTCTGTTAGAGAGCAGCATGCAGCGATTCATTTTTTGTGGTCTGAGAGTGTACCTGGTGCCATTATTTATCGAAGATTTTATGTGCAGTTTGGAGAAAGTGCTTTTATATCTGCAAACAAAATTTGGAGCGATACTAATAAAGACGGTTAAAGTTTCTTAAAAGGAATCAGTATTTAATTTTAAAATAATAATTTTGGACTCACCTTTGTATATAACTTATATACAAGTTATACATTATATATAATGTTCAGAAATCAGCTAAAAATATAATATAAAAAAATAGCTATTGATTATGTTTCAAGAATAAAAAAAGACAATTCTGATAAAACAGTGCCATCATGTGGAGTGGATAAAGTGGCTTAAATTAAAATGTTCACATATAATAGTGTATACACACACACACACACACACACACACACACACACACACACACACACTGTACACACAGAGGTTTAAATTGTCAATTTTTATTATTAAAAATATTATTATATTATAGTATAATAATATAATTTTTATTGATTATATATTGTCTTGATTATAATAACTTGTATTTTACACCATACTCCAGGTAGATGAATATATATATATATATATATACGTTATATCATGCTGTAGTGTACAGTAGATCGTACTTTAAAATAAAGTGTAATAAATATATATAGTTTTATTTGTGTTTTATGCTCATAAGATTATTCATTAAATTTAATATTTAAAATAGTATATGATGCACAGTATACAATTTTATTCTAGATTCTTTCGTTGTATGTGAAAGAAATGTCTATATTTTACACCGTACAGTGATTTTATATTTATGTACTGTACATTACACTTTAGTTTCAGTGTACAGATATAAACCTTTATGTATGTCACCATTATATTTAGCTTTAACTACACCTACGTACAGTACAGCTTTGACTACAATAGACTACATTGTGTATTGTATATGTATTAATATTGTTTTTCTAGCTTTTCTATTTACTTATTGTTTGTTTGGTGATTTGTTTTGGTTAGTTTGCCTTTAAGTATATTTAAGTTCAGTAGATCTTTACACTACATTGTACAGTTATAAACCTTTGTGTATGTACAGTATGATTATATTTACAGTTTGTACGTATTTATTTATTGTTTTTTGTGTTTAGTGTCCCTTTAAGTCTTCAAAATATGTAACACCATTGATGTATTATGTTTCATATCTGAGGTATGAATTTACTCTAATCCACGGCTCACGCAGCCAATAGGAAGCTGAGCAGCTGCTCGAGGGGCGTTTTCACCCAATCAGAGCAGAGTGCGCGCTTTACTGACAGGCGGACTGACCAGTAGGAAATGCGGCGGGCGGGGCTTGTGCGCGAGAGTTCAGGGCTTGGAGGGAGACGCTGCCGTTTTCTCGGCGACTTCCCGACTGGATCAAAGAGCCGAAGCGCTTCAGTCTGACTTTATTCACTTCACATTCTGTCGGAGTCTGAAGTCTGAGGCTGAGGGGCAGCGGTGTGTCCGTCCGAGCCGCCGCCGAACCGCACGGGGGTGGATGGCCTGTTTAGCTCGTGCGGAGTGAGTGAGTGTGTGAGGAGTGAGTGAGTGTGTGTGTGTGAGTGTGTGAGTGAGTGTGTGAGGAGTGAGCTACTCTCGGATGGGATTGTTTATGGTTCGGGTTTGGTCCCGTCTGGACGCTCCGGAGGAAAAACTGCGATCTGAGGAAGAGGAGGAGGAGGAAGAGCAGGAGGACTGAGATCCTGTCCGGGCTTCAGAGCTTCTGTCCTGCTGTCCAGCTGAGCAGGAGGGCTGTAGGTGGTGGAAGAGGAGACTCCTGCAGAAGAAGCACACTGTTTCCTGTCTGTCTGTCTGTCTGTCTGTTTGTCCTTGCGTCCATCTGTCTTTCCGTCCCTTTTCTTCCGATCTCCACTTCCTCACGTTCTCCCTCCACCTCCAGGACCTCTACAATAATGCCCCACTTTGTGCATAAAATCCGGAGGAAACAGTGCTGGTACTCTCCACCGGTACCGGTGTCGGGATGTTCAGCTTGAACCTGAGAAGCTCATGAAGGTTGATGAATGAGTTTCGGGTTCTTCCAGAGTTTTGTTCCCCAAAAAAGCTTGAAGATGGTGGAGAATAGGTGCTGCCTGAAGAGGGAAGGCGTGTACCGCTGGTTCTCGGGCCTGAGCTCGGCTCAGCGGGCCGAGTTCCTGTGCGGACTCTTGGATCTTTGCGTTCCGGTGGAGCTGCGCTTCCTCGGGTCCTGCTTGGAGGACCTGGCCCGTAAGGACTACCACTCTCTGAGAGACGCCGAGATCAAGGCGAACAACCCGGCCGACCTGGCGCTCCTGGCCAACGTGACGGACGAGGTGGTGCGCAGCAAGCTTCTGGTCTCTCTGGCTCTTCTCGGGTCTGACAACCGGGCGGCGGCGGGAGCGCTTTTCCGGACGCTCACGCACGTCGACGCCATCATCCACGATTACGGCCTGCGTCTGAGCGACGGACGGACCGGCGAGCAGTTCCTGCTGCTCTTCACCATGGCCGCTAATCACCCGGCCTTCAGCTTCCACCAGAAGCAGGTGCTGAGACAGCAGCTCGCACAGATCCAGGAGCTCCTGCAGTCCAACGGCACCGACGCGGCACACGGAGGAAATCCCGGGTCGCCTGCGGGTCCTACGTCGCTGCCCGCGTACATCGGCACACCTGCACATCTTACCTGCTGCGCCAAGGTAGCCGAGCGGCCCTGAACACGCTTTGTTTACGCTTTTAGATCTCCAAACTGTACTGGATTCCCCTGTTTTTTTTTTTCTATTTCTCCTAAATAATCTGGGATCCAGTACAGTTTGGTGGATCTCCTGCTCTAGCACAGCTCCTACTAACAGCACTTTGAGGATGTAGGAACCTCAAGGCACCTTATGATGCACACGTTCCTCTGTCCAGAATAAACCACATGTCACGCTGTTACAGAAAAATAATCAACTTCTACAAGCAGAGTTAGACTCATCTCTCAAAACGAGTCGATAATTCTTCAATAAGAGTGCTTTCTGATCCGATCTTATTCCTCTCGTTTGTTTTTTAACAGCTTTAATTATTATTATTATATAACAATATTTAATGCATTTGTAGTTAATTCCTGTTCTTATTTACGTCAAAGCAGCTACAAACGGTCTTTCATCGGTTACGCTTGTTGTTTTTAAACAAAATGCATTTCTGACACTGGAGACTCCTTTGAAGTTCCTGTGTATGAGCTGTTGCTATAGAAACGATAACAGGGACATTAACCTAAACCAGATCTGCTGACCAATCAGCTTCCTGAATTATGAAAAGTGTCAGGTTTGCTTCTATTGCCGGATCCAAGTTATAACCGTGTTAGACTTTATTAATTCGTCCTGAAGCTAAAGACGTGGTTTAACCTCCCGCTGACGACCACAGGAAAGAAACAACGCATAACATGAGGCGCCCGTCCTCGTCTGACCCCCGTCTGCGTTTTAGACGGCGTCTGCGTTTGGGATTCAGTTACGGGATCCGATTATTCGATCCAGCTGTCGTCCCGGAAGCAGCGACTCCACGGCGGCGTGTCGGAAAGACGCGCTCACGCGAATGGAGGACGGACGGCCGCCAGGAATTTCTCTGTCTGATGTGTTTTCAGTTTATTGATCGACGACAAGACGTTATTGGATGGTAGCTAAATGTGTGCGCTTTTATTTGTAGCGTTTGGGATTTAAAAGGGGAAAGAAAGGTGGATTCAGGGAGGATTTTACTGAGGCATGTGTGAGCGGTTCGAGGACTGTAGTCGAAGTCCTTCCCGGAGTATTTTGTTTACTTCTGCAACAGGAACACCAGTCTTGAGGGCGTGGGGGGGGGGGCGTGGCTTCTCTCTGCTTTCTCGTTGAATAGATCAGAACGCTGTGTCAGGTGAAGTCGATTATTTTCCTGTTATGGCACGACCTGTAATGTTTATTCCTTTTATTTCACCTGTAATTGTATTTCTGTTATTTAAACACACACTGTAGATCTGCATGATATCTTGCGGCGCAAGGCGGGATACACCCTGGACGGGCTGACAATCCATCTCAAGGCACACACACGCGCGCACACACACACATATAAACACTCACACACTGTGGGCAATTTTGGAAATCAATTAACCAAACCTGCATGTCTTTGGACTGAGGGAGGAAACCGGAGAACCCGGAGGAAACCCACCAAACACACGCAAACTCCATGCGCACAGACCCCGAGACGGGAATTAAACTCCGACCCTGGATATATAATTTACATATTTTATCATTTATTTAATCTTTATAATATTGTGTGAATGGTCTCGTAATCATTAAGGTTTATAGATGAGTCCGTGTTTTTTTTGTTAATATTCATCACCTGCACACCAGCGCCACCATCTATGGGTGTAATAGTCTTCATGTAGGCTAAAGTAAACAGATAAGAAGAAACAAAATAAATACCAATAATAATATATATATATATATATTTATAGCATATATTTTTTGTTGTCCTATTAAAAGCAGCTCAGAGCGGTTAATAGAGGAGGAAGAATAATAATTATTATTAATAACGTGCGATAAGCTTTAGTACTGATTGTGAAAATTATTGCTCTACTTGTTTCGGTGATTTATCATTGGTTAGTTATGAAGTTCCACATGGCCTGTGTTTCATCTGTTACATTCTGTGTGTGTGTGTGTGTGTGTGTGTGTGTGTGTGTGCGCGTAAATCAGAGGCAGTGAAAGGCCCCGATACGCCAATCATGGCCGTAACATAAAACCAGAGTTTGTCGGGTGACACGCATGCACACACACACACACGCACATAAGAAGTGTTTAAATGTTTGTGTGCACATATATGTGTGTGTGTGTGTGTGTGTGTGTGTGTGTGTGTGTGTGTGGGAGGGGAAAGTACCGGCTGCAGGCGGAGGAAAGACGGCTGTATTTAGGGTTTTGTTGGCTTTGGCTCCTGTCGCGTTGGGCTCAGCACATTTCTGTCGGCTGAAGTCAGCTCTCTGCGTGACACACACTCCGCTCTGATTCACCAGGGAAGTCAGGCGAGAGCTGAACGTCAACACAAACACACGGGTTGGGGCGGGTACGTACGCGAGCTGCGCTCGACCCGACGTCCTCCATCGTCCAGACCTGACGCTGTTTTCTCAGGATCTTCTCACGTGAACACAGCTGTGTCTCGTTAACAGTCCCGCCCCGCCCAGCCCAGCCCCGCCCAGTCTCTCCCCTCCCCTTCTTAGCTCGAGACAAAAAAATCATGGAGATCCTGAAGCTTAAACCCCGCTGTACAGTGACGACCCGTCCGTCACCTCGTTCCTCGGACGGCATGATTCATTCGGTCTGTTCCTCCTGAAGGTGTGTGTTCTACTCCCGTGTGAAGCTAATGGATCAGGAATGTTGTGTTTATGAGAGAGCGGAGCCTGCGTGGACTTTCAGTATTCAGCCTCAACTTCTGGGGAAAGTATAGTGTGTGTCAGTGCTCAGTACTCGCATGACTGAACTGCTCTCACGTCCATCAGGGTCTCCGAGTCACACTGTGGGCGGGTGTTTAGTGATTAGGCTCATTACTGCTGCTGTACACACACACAGGTCAGTGGGCTGATTGGTTACAATGTCACTGTGGGCAGGAAGACTGATTTGATTGGTCGTGGTGTCATTGTGGGTGGGAACATTGATCTGATTAGTTATAATGTAATTGTGAGAGGAACTGTGGTGTGATTGGTTATGATGTCATTGTGGGCGGGAACAGTGATTTGATGGTTATGTTGTCATTGTGGGCAGGAAGACTGATTTGATTGGTCGTGGTGTCATTGTGGGTGGGAACATTGATCTGATTAGTTATAATGTAATTGTGAGAGGAACTGTGGTGTGATTGGTTATGATGTCATTGTGAGAGGAACTGTGGTGTGATTGGTTATGATGTCATTGTGGGCGGGAACAGTGATTTGATTGGTCGTGGTGTCATTGTGGGTGGGAACATTGATCTGATTAGTTACAATGCAATTGTGGGAGGAACTGTGGTCTGACTGGTTACCGTAGTGACACTGGGTGGAAACAGTGGCCTGCTTGGCTAAGATTTCATTGGGGGCGGGAACTAGGAATTAGTAACTGTGGCGTTATAGCCAGTAACTGTAATCTGATTGGTTGCTGTGGCTTTTTGGAAAGTTTTGTTTGATGATATTTGCCTTGTGGTGCGTCTGCCACCTCCCATAGGCCCCGTCTCTCTTTTTAATATTAAAAGTTTTAATCTCTATTTTAGAAGGTAGAGCACATAAATACTCGGTCATGTTTAATCAACGGGCGCTTTGTTTAAGGCCACATCAACGTCTGTCCGTCTGTCTGTCAGTCTGGGGATTTGAGCTCTCAGTTTTTTGGTCATTAGCTCAGAACCTCACCTGTTATGATTCAGCCATCCTGATCCTCCAGTTTCATTGAAAACACTGAGATTAAAACATCAGATTTTATGATTTTAAATGTTTGAATTATTGCACTTGTAGTAAAAGTGGAGCAGGATGTTGGGTTTCCTTAGTCACACTTATGATTTTTACTTTTATATCTGTAATAAACATTATTAGGTGTAGCTTTAAAAAAATATATGCAGAAGAGACTCGTCTCGTGGTTTAAACTGTTTCTTTAAACCAAAAGCTTCCAGATTGCAGAAAAGTGCATGTGCGTGTACGCATGTGCGCGTGTGTGTGTGCGTGTGTGTGTGTGTGTTGCAGTAGAGTCTTGAAGCAGCTCCTAATTGGTTTCAGAGCTTCAGAAGCCGCTTATCTATCAGCTCGCACCCCGAGGAACAGATTCACAGTGGGGTTTATCACTCACATGTGGGACGCTTATGAGCTGTGAGAAGCTGATCCTGGTTCAGTGCTCATTTCACACCGCTACACACACACACATATAGTACACACACCGAACAGTCTACAGAGCAATCAGGTTCTTCCAGTTAGGGATCAGATTCTAGTTCTAATCTGATTCTGTATCTGATTTTATTTGTGTTGGTTCATATGACTGATCTGATCTTTAGGCTGATTCTGTTTACACTGATGATTTAGATTTTCTTCTGTTTCTGATTATGATCTGATCAGTGTATATTACTGATCTGAATCCTGTTCCTCTTCTGATTATGCTCTGACTAATCACATTGGTCTCAACTGCTAGTTCTGAATCTAATTTAGTCTAAACGGGTGATTCTTATTTTAATCTGATTCTGATCTGAATTAGATTTTAATATCATTTTTCATCTGTTGATCCTGACTCGGATTTTGCTGAGTCTGATGCTAATGTATTTGTTTTAAAATGCTGATTAAAAAAATAAGTGAATAAAACAAATTCCAATCTGATTGATCTATAACCCTGATTCCTTTTCTGTTATGTCTCAGATTTCAAATTAAATTAGCTCTGGATCCCGACTCTGATCCTCCGTCCATTTGACTCTGATCCCGATCTAAATGGTGCACGCTGCTGATCCCGATCAGAGTGCTCTGTACCGCCCCTTTCCTTACCCTGTTTTTGGTTCTGATCT
This sequence comes from Clarias batrachus, assembly GCA_003987875.1. Classification (NCBI taxonomy): domain Eukaryota; kingdom Metazoa; phylum Chordata; class Actinopteri; order Siluriformes; family Clariidae; genus Clarias; species Clarias batrachus. The sequence continues at coordinate 336,748 of QMIH01000668.1, read as the reverse complement.
GATTTTGGTCCTGCTGTAGAAGAACAGCAGGGTTTAGATCAGCAGTTGAGACTAATCAGACATATTTTACTGCACGTAAAACAGAGCAGCAGTAAAAGAGTGCCCACGCTGCCCAGAGTGAATTTATTACTGCTGAGTGATTCACTCCTAAAAAAAAACACCCTCACCACTCGCCCACTCCCTCACCATTACAGGGTTTTTTTTTTATTAAATCCGTGTGCTTTTAATTACTAACAGCGTTGAGTCAGGCCCTGAAGATGAAATGGTTTCAGCCTTTACCGCGCGTTACAGGCCATGATCGTGTTTCATTTATTCAACTGGAATGAAAGGAAATTTTATGTGTCATTAAAATACATAGTCGAAAAGTGTATAGACATCATAGTGAATATATGTTGATATATTGAAATGAAAGTATTAAACTTTAGGCCACACCTCCAGTCTGAACATCGCTAACGTATAGAATGTTTTATTTTTTAGCAATACCTGCCAATTACTTTAACTCTTAATTATTATTATTATTATTTTTTAAGACCATGCCTCGAGAGGTGATGACAGGTCCTGTGGATGACGGGCTGGGGTCAGAGGTCATGTCCCCAACCCCGGCGCCTTCCAGCCAGGACCTGCCAGTGAAAATGCACACTGGGAAACCTGGGAAAGGTGAGAACAGATGCACACACACACACACACACACACACACACACACACACACACACCTCCGGTTAAAGGCAGCAGAGGAAAAGAGACTGTGTAAAAGTGTCAAGAAGGCGAAACACGAAAGAACACGTGAGGAGCTCCAGGAATGTCTCGCGTGCTTTTCTCATGAGCCTGAGAAATCCGAAACAAGTCTGAATTTAGCCAGGAGTCGCGAGCCAGTCAGGATTTAAACAATGTTTTCATTTCTTTGATTTCAGAAAAACATCTAAAGTGAGATTCGCCGTTGTTTGCGGTGGCTGTCTCGATACCGTTGCTGACCAGAGCATGTTTTTAGTAAAGACAGATTTATTTGTAGCTCATTTGTAGTTTAATTATAGCTCTTGTTATTGATCATTGTCTTTGGCCAGTGTTTCCAGATTTGTCAAAATTTAAAAAATGTAAAGGCAATCTGGACTTCGAGCCACATTAGACTTCGAAATCAAACACGTAACCATAGCAACCAACAATGAAGTACAGCTAGAAACATCCAATAGTGAGCAGCATGAAGTGATCAGTGCGACATGTGGGGGTAAAGGTCATGTGGCGTGAGGTGATCGGTGTGGCGTGAGGTGATCGGTGTG
>QMIH01000668.1:329297-331797 GCA_003987875.1 Clarias batrachus | reverse complement strand
AAAACTAATTAACCTGCACTTTACCTTCGAAAAAAATCGCGACTGTCAAGTCAAGTCATTTCAACCATATACAGTTCAGTACACAGTGAAACGAAACAACGTTCCTCCAGGACGCAGGTGCTACATACATGCAACAACATAAATTTAACAACACAACATAAATTAACAACGCAATATTTTTAAAATTTTTAAGTTAACCTAAAAAAACGATCAATTTCTATACAAAAAAGAAACAACAATAGACAACAGACAACAACGTGCACGTGCAGATGTGCAAACGAAGAGCTACATGACAACACAACGACGTAACAACGACGTAACACGTTACAGTAAAGAAATACCTTTTAGTGATAAGGTACGAGTTGAGGTAGTGGAGAGAGCAGCAAGTAAACAATTTACATTGTGTTCAAAAATATTGTGTGCAAAAAATCGCAAAGTGAAAATAAATATTGTGCAAATATTGTGAAGAGCAGATCAGAGGGGTGAGGATGAACAGATTAAGGTGGTTGTAGATCAGTGTGTGTGTGCATGTGTGTGTTTATCAGTTCAGTCCGGATGTTATTTAGTTCTTCTGTTTTAGTGATGTGTATGTGTGTGTGTATGTGTGTGTGTATGTGTGTGTGTGTGTGTGTGTGTGTGTGTGTGTGTGTGTGTGTGTGTGTTTATCAGTCCAGTCTCTTTGTGTTGAGGAGACGCATGGCTTGTGGGTAAAAACTGTTTCTCAGTCTGGATGTGAGGCCCGAATGCTTCGGTACCTTTTTCCGGATTTCAGGAGGGTGAAGAGTGAGTGTGTGCGTGTGAGGCGTGTGTGTGTGTGTGTCCGGTCAGCCACAATGCTGGTGGCTTTACAGATGGAGTGTGTGATCTAGATGTCTTCGGTAGAGGGGAGAGAGACCCCGATGATCTTCCCAGCTGTCCTTACTATCTGCTGTAGGGACTTGCAGTCTGACATGGAACAATTCCCAAACCAGACAGTGATGCAGCTGATGCAGAGGTGTTCAGGCCCAACAGGCTCAGCTTCCCGGTCAGGTGTTGGGGGCTGATTGTATTGAATGCTGAACTGAAGTCTATGTACAGCATTCTGACGTAAGTGTCCTTCTTGGTGGGTCACTCCTCTAAACAGATTGATCTCCCGCACTGCTACAGCCGTTTCAACTCTTCCTCTCTGGGTCTGTTACTAAAGAACAGTTACTATATCTGGACACAAAAAAAACACTTTACACACGCACACACACGTGGTCACACTGTTATAGTAAACACGTGCACGGATGTTGACCATACGAGAGACAGACGTGCATTTAGACTGAGCATGGGAGACGATTACCCACAATCCCAAGTGCGAGAGAGAAGAACATCTGGCTCAGTTGTGATGACGTGACGCCCGGCAGACAAAGTGCATGAGTACTACAGATCTGGCCAATAAGAACGCACGTTTTGAGAAAAGAGATCTCCTGCGACAGCGCGCGAGAAGCTGTGAAAATGACGTTCATTACCAGTAGGGGGCAGTCGTGTTTCAATCTGAGGTATTGTGTGTCTACTGAAGCCGAAAGCGTGTCAAAAACACGTCGAGCTCAAACTATAAATACTGATATGTATTTATTCTTCATTTTCTTCTGTAAAACTGCAGACATACTCGCTCAGAAATGCAACACAACGCGACAGCACGCAGAATCCCTGGGCTTAATACAACTGTCCATACAGTAAATAAAAAGAAAAGGATCAAAATCCAAAAGGTTCAAAATCCAATAATGAAGTCTGATTTATTTGCTATCATTAAACATTTAAATAAATAAAAAAATCTATTTTATTCTTTGCTGTGAAATAAATTTTAGGCAGAGACGTCCGCTCTGTCTTGTTTTTACTAAATTTTCCTCATCTGGAAAAACGCTCGCAGACTGATTTACTCATAATCCAAGGTTCCACTGACACGTCTTTCAGTCTGTCTTTCTGACTGTCGCTCTATTTTTCTCTCTCCATCTGTCTCTGTTCCTCTGTCTCCATCTGTCTCACTTTGTCCCTCTGTCTCTGTCTCCAGCTGTCTTTCCCTGTCTCTATCAGTCTCTTGCTTTCCATTGGATTCTCTCTTTCTCCCTGTGTGTGTTTCTGTTTCTCTGTCTCCATATCTGTCCACCTGCACCTTAAAAAGGATTTGGCCATATGTTTCCACCCCCAACTTGCCGTGTGTGTGTGTGTGTGTGTGTGTGTGTGTGTGTGTGTGTGTGTGTTTCAGTTCGAGTTGAGAGGATTGAGCTAAAGGGAGTCACACACAAAGCGGACACATCACCAGAATACACACTGGAGGTGGGTTATGGAACATATACTGCACACACACACACACACACACACACACACACACACACACACACACACACACACGTCCCAGTGATTGGCATATTTTCTTTCTGTCTCTCTTTCTCAGGTCATGTGGTCCGACTCCACGCTGTCGATTGTTAGCAAGACATCTCAGGAAGTGATGGAGCTGGTCTCCCAGGTGTGTGTG
>QMIH01000668.1:307791-318962 GCA_003987875.1 Clarias batrachus | reverse complement strand
TGTGTGTGTGTGTGTGTGTGTGTGTGTGTGTGTTCAGAGCTGCGTGTGGACGTGGAGACGGGTTCTCTGTCCTCTCTCAGGGACAGCAGCTCATCATCAGGTTACTCCAGTTCACCATCCAGTCCCATGATCCCTCTGAAGGAGACTCTCAGACGTACGAGACGCAAACACACACACACACACACACACACACACACACATTTGTATAGCACCTTTCTAACATTTATTAGATTACAGACTATTTTGTTTGACGTTAAATATATATTTTTTAACCTTCTTCTTAATATTTTTTTATATTTAACTGTCTCTTCTTGACGATTTATTTTGTTCCTTTTCTGTTTCATTTAGTTGAATAAAATTTACTTTTTTTTACTATTTTTATTAATTTACTATTTTACATTCCTGATCAATTTTAATGACACATTTAATTAAACTAACTTATTCACTTTAATTAACATAACCTTCTTGTAATTAACGTAATCTTGTCTAATTGATTTGAACTTTTTTCAAAATCAGTTTTCATTGTATTTGACCCTTTTTTTCTCAATGTAAAATTATTATTTTTTTTTTTTACTATTTTTCAAGATTGTCTACATAATATTTTTTGACACTTTGTGTGTGTGTGTGTGTGTAGGTGGCGATGTGGAGTGTGTGGAGAAGGAGCGTGTGTGTTTCCTGCTCAGCACCGCAGGTTCCGGTCCGAGTCGGCCCACGGCTCAGGTCCTCCCGGTGCAGAACGACCCCTCCGTCTGTGCGTCTCACCCCAGCGTCGCCCTCCCCTCCATCCCACTGCTGGCCCCGGGCCGAGGGCTCGGCTCCATCTCCCGCAAGCCCCGCCCACCCCTGCTCTGCACTACGATGGGGGTGGAAGCTCCTCCCCCGGGGCATCAGGAAGTGGAAGCGTGCACGGCGCTCACGGCGACCTCGAACGCGCTCCATCACGTCTCGCATCCGACGCTACACTTCCAGGTGTCAGCCACGCCCAGCCACGCCCGACTGGCTCAGTACGTGAACCCTGCCTCGTCCTCTTCCTCATCCTCTTTCTCTTCTTCATCGCCCTCGTTTTCCTTTTCCTCGTCCTCCAAACCCGCCTTCTCGCCCATCAGCGCTGTTCCCATGGCAGCTGTTTCCGGAAACACCTACAGCGCCAATAATGCGTCCGTAGTGTCCCCGCCCACCACCAGTCCTGCCACCACGGAAACGGCGTGCTATGGCTCCGGCCAGTCCAACGGCACGACGGCGTGCGTGTGCAGTTCGTGTGGATGCAGCGGAAAGTGCGGCTCGTTCTACTTTCCGCACCCGTTCTCCGGTACGTCCCTGTTCACCTTCGGCCCCCTGCTCCACTTTAGCCCGCTCCTTGCAGGAAGTGGCTCCGCCTCCCCGTTCTCGTACCCCATTGTGGCCCCGCCCCTTTATAACAGCAGCCTGTCACACGAGTCGCAGCAGAACCTCGTCCTTCCCCCCATGCAGGGTTTTCTAGGGGGCGGGGCTAACATCTACCAGCCCTATGGAATGATGGGAAACGGGGGCGCGGGGCAAAAAAAGGCGGGAAACATTTCCTGTTACAACTGCGGGCTGAGCGGCCACCGGGCGCACGACTGCAAGCAGCCGCCCATGGATTCGGCTCAGCAAGGTAACGCAGAATTCCTAAGGAAATGTAAACTGTACAAAAAAAATGTGTTTTAAAAGACTTATAAAATTTTTCAAAATATATATTTTTTTATTTAAGCAGTAAAAAAAATATCTTCAATGATCTTAAATTTGTATTTATTTTTAAATTTTTCAAACAGGTATGTTTCGTCTCAAATACTCTCCTCAGTCGGACAGCCAGGACTCTGGTGACTAGCCGTTAATGACAGCGTGTGTGAGGTGTACGTGTGTGTGTGTGTGTGTGCTTGTGTGTGTGCGTGCTCGGTTTAAAGCACTCCAGTCTCCGATTCTTCATGGAAACGTTTCGAGACTCTCACGACCTTTCCCCTCAGAGAGAAACTTTGGAACAGCCGAGCCGGACATCAGGGATGATTTTAACACCAAACACACTCTCGAGGAACGTCGCGGTGAAATAAAACGGCCGTCAGGTCCGTAATCGGCTCCTCGCTCAGGTCCTCCAGCGGCTCTGTCCCGATGCGTCTCAGCGTTATGCACTACAGTGTGAAGTCTCGCACTCGTCTCTCGGACCTGGTGGAACGAAACACTGCCGAATTTGACTCGAGCGCAGGACCGGACACCGACTCCTGTTGCTCCGTTTAAAGTATTTTTTTCTTTTTTTAAAATTTTGTAACAAGACGTTTTGCCGTTGAATCTATTTACAGTGTCTTATTTTGGATGTTGGAATTATTATAATTTTTTTTTATATATATCATGTTATTTTGTTCTCACTTACAAAACCTACAGTGTTTACCATCATGGTGTTTAAAGCCATGCCGTCTTTTAAAAAGAATATACTACTTTAACAGATTTACAGTCTCTGTAGCAGCGGCAGCGACGTGCCAATAATCAGTTCTGTGATAAACACGCACAAACTCGTAAAAATCCCATTTCAGCCCATTCTGCCGACTAAAGTGTTATTTCGGACATTTCCCAGAATTCTGCGAGTAACCAGCAACGTAAAAACCACACACTCGGAGCTAAATCGATGTTGAAGGTCGTGATAAAGTCGGGCGAAGATCGCGGCGTTCGAGGTGAATAATGTCTTAGCTTATTTTGGTTTATCTCCAGATGTATATAGGCATGATTATTTTTTTTCTATATTTCGAAACCTTTTTTTATTTCTATTATTTCTAAGAGACGTTTTAAACGAATTTAGGTTCACCGACCTAAATAATTAGCACCTTAGCTAATTTTAGCGGGCCGTCAGTGGCAGTTCAACATTAAAACATCTACATGTTTTTTATGTAAAGTGTTTTCATTTCATTAACCAACAAGTGACGGTCCTGGACACGTCCTCAGCCAAATAAACACAGACGTGGCTAAAACTCCTTCGCTAGTTCAACAACGACTTCACCACATTTACTAGTTAATTACCGAGGATTCGGCTACGTTATATTAGCCCTCCCAGTTTAATAGGAAACTCGCAAAGTTCTTTGACTTCTTTAATAATGAGCATTCTTTGATATTTAACCAGGCATTGTTAAGTTGACTTAGCACTTAGCTGAAGTTAGTGCAATTAAAAGGAAAAACAGCATCACTACATTTCTGCAGTTAGTGATGTTTGTGCTACAGCTTGCTTTGCTTATGACTAAATCAGGGCATCTTTTAGCTAGGTAGAAAAAACGGCTAAAGTATCCAAGGGAAAATGACACTGAAAACAATAAGCTAAAATAGCTACAGAGGATTTCCAAATTTCCAATTCGCTTTAGCTTGCTTGTTAAGACGACATCGCAAAATTGTCCAATGATGTCAGTAAAATATAATAGATAGTGGAGCAATGATTTTGCTTAATGTGCAAAATCATACAAAGTGAGATATTTGCTAGAAGTCCTTTAATATAGTTTGCAGTTGCATGTACTCCTTTCACTAAATAAAAGCCTTTCCTAAATTAGCCAAGAAAACAACAAAAATGTGACTTGTAAAGCCTTAGCTACTTTTTCTCCATGAACATTTCCATTTGTAGTGAAGAATTTAGGTAATTCTTCTTTAGGTAATTTAGGTAAATCTTCTTGCATAATGAAAGTAGGATTTGGCTAAATTTCCTTGGATGATTTAGTGACAGATATGCTCTTTCCATTGCCGATATAGCAGTGAATATTTCTCTAAAAGATTTTGCTAAATCTTTTAATACTAAACATACTAAAGAATTTGCTACGTTTCCAATTTCGTAAGAACGTTTTATAAATTTCATTGGCTAATCTGCGGCAGAATTTGTACATAATTTTGTGAACAAAAAATACAGTTTATTACATGATAAATTTTCCTAATCAAAATTAGCAATATCTTTTCTCACTAGACGTTAAGTAGATAATGTAATAAAGACTATGGTAAAGTTCCAGTTAATTCAGCAAATTATTTGTCCAGAAGTTTCATACTGTACTTAAGTGTTTCCTTAAATATCCTCAGTTCATTTAACAAGGGTTTTCGTAAAATATTATTAGCTAATGTAGCTAGGATTTTGCTAAATTTCCTAAGCTAATTAGCTAAGAGTTAAAGCATTAAATTGCTTTAAAAAAAACGCAATGAAAAAACCGGGTTTTAAAAACTCCAACATTTTGTAGTTCTTTCAGTGATTACTTTTGCTACCAATACACTTCCTGGTGTTTGAGTGGAAGTTCAGGTGTTCATTTCAGTTCATTAAGGCTTTTATGCTTTATTTCATCTGTTTCATGTTGCCCTTGTAACAGGTAACATGAGCCTTTTTTTAAAAAAAACAAAAATGTCACTTTTTCTTCCTGATTCAATTTTTATATTTAATGTTTGATGCTGAAATCTGAGGATTGTTTGTATTCAGAGTTATTTTGTATACCGTTATCAATTTGAGAAATAAAACTTCATTTTCAGACTTACCTTTTTGTTTGTGAAAAATTTCTGACTTGTAAGTAAAATGAAGTTTTAACCACACTGAAATACCTTGCTAGAATGCAAGTTTCCATAATATTCATTCATTTACTTTAAACACTTTTAATTCCTTCCTAGAATTCAAGTGTACATATTTTTAAATCTTTGTTGTATGTCCTCGACATCACTCCGTCTTCCAAAGAAATGCCTTTTTATTTTTTTTTTCCCTTTTTTTTTTATTCCGATCCTTACACAGTATAGCATATGAACAATTTTTTACAAGGAAACATCTCTTTAAATAAAAACATTCAGGCTAAATGCGAAGGATAAAAGGCATCTAAAGTGTCGTACAGTTCTGCATACACAGCGATGTATACACGCAGGATGCGTTCATAAAGGCTTACGTAAATAAAGCTCTATTAAAACTCTAAAAAGCGTACGGTGGAAGAACAGCGGTGATGTTGGCTGTGTCCCGAACACAAACCAGCTCCCTTTCATTTCTTGGCTTCTGCCCTTCTTGTTTTTTTTCCCCAGTTAAACACTTAACATGATTGTTTATTTTCCCCCCGAATCAGCACTACAACGCTCTGAATTACAATCATACACGGTCTAAGAATGTAGCTTGGCGTTTTTAGTCATCATTTTTAATCATCTGACCCCCCGACGAAACTAGCGCCGCACCAGCTAATGTTTTCATTACGCCGTTAAACATCGCATTTCAGCGTAGGCCGTCTCATTCCGTCAGAATTTATTACTGGAAATAATTAAAGAATTTGATATTCTATTTTATCGTGGACAAAACGAGGGCAACTGCTAGCTGATTAGAGCTAGTGATACAATACTTACAAAAAGAAATTAATTTATAATTTTTTAAAAATTAAAACATTAAGGGTTTTTAAAAATAAATTCTAAGCTAAAAATATTCAGAAGGTGATAATCATGTGATATTTTCAAATCGGTCCCGAGTTTCTTGCCGTAACCAAGGCAACGAGGAAGTTTTGGGAAAATAATGTGAATCATTATGACGACGACGGAATAAATTGCTAAATTTACTTCACGTCGCAAAAGAGACATTAGGTGTTTGTTTACCCTGTAATAAAATTTTGCTACACAAAAACTTGGAATATTTGTAAATGTTTTGTGATCGCTTCAGAGGAGAAAAAGTACCTTTATACAATCAGTTTGCTTTGTTTGCGTATTTATAAATGGATAATTGGACTTTTTCAGTCTGTAGCGGAGACTTCTACGATGATTTGACTTCATTCTGGCTCCACCCCTTATGGTCGGAGTTATCTATTTGGTCCCGCCCACTAAAGTGTTAGAATAATTGACTTTCTAGCCAAAAACCAAAATTAATACAACAAAACTTGCACTGAATTATTTAGGCAGAAGACTGGGCTTGGATCAAGTCTGAGATCATTCAGCATTAGGTTAATATATTTCTGTACTGGATCAACACACCCCTGATCAGAACATCTTTACACTAATCATAGCTGGCTGTGTGTGTGATGTAAAGTTTTTCATTTCTTATTTCAGAATGCAGCAAAAACTTTCCAACCTTGCATAAAATATTGTGATACAACGTCCAAACGATTATCAACACAACCGCGCTTGACTGGTCTGGAGGCTCGAACAAATTTAGGAAAATTAAAAAGTAAAAGAAGACCCGGACACATTATGATGTCATGGTGCTCGGGCCCAAATTAAAACAGAATGAAGCTTTAGACAGAAGCGGAGCTGTACCCGACCCTGCAGCGCTCGCCGAGCCTTTACATTAGCAAACAGTCACACACGCCACAATTTCTATAAGATAAAAGTATCAAGTAAAATTAAAAAATAAAACCAAAAGAAGAAATCGAATCTCATCAAACTCTGACTCGGACCTCAGACGAACTCTGTTGATGAAGGTGTCAGGAAACACATGCGTTTGCAGCCTAGCCGTTGCTTCGAGGCTAATCGCTAGCTCAAGTGTGTATTGGAAAAACAAAACGTGCGAACCCTTACAACATTTCTAACACACACACACACACAGAGATCCAGGGTTATTAACGAATGATCTGAAATCAGCTCTTAGGCAAACGGACAGGTCTCGGTCCTGCAGCATGTCGCATCGGCGTCTGCACGAGGAAGGAGGAAGTGAGTGGAGGAGGACGGGAGCGAGGGATCGTAGGCATCAGTGTCCGAATCCGGAAACCGGCGGGGGCGGGGTCTAGTGCGCTCCGGCCGCTCCGAACGTCTCCTGAGAGGCGTAGACCATGTACAGGAAGCCGTCCTCGTCCCTCTCGCGCTCGTACACCTCGGAAATGGCCGCGGAGACGGAGACCATGCTGTGGCCGTTTACCAGCAGGAAGAAGGCCTGGTTAGCGTTCAGCTGCAGGCGCCTCCTGGTGGACAAAAACGGAATAACATGGGTTTTAAAGCTCCTGGAAGAGAAATAAGTCCTAATATATAAACCCCATTCACATCCTCATCAGCTCGATAGCGCCGCCTCTGACTGTTATCTGTATTACATCTGAAACAAATACTGTGTGAATACACAGATACAGGATGTTCTTCTGAAATGTAAAAAAAAAAAAAAAGACAAAAACCTCTACATCGTGGCCTTAAGTGGTTCATTCTTCTTTAACCACAGCAATGAGCCAATCAGGCAGGAGTGAGCATTTTTATTAATTAAAGAATTGAAGCCCGTTTGTTGGTTATGTTACGGACCTCCCGTCATGTCACAGCTAAATATGTAGCTTTTTAATGTAACACGGGTTTTTTAAATTTCTTACGAGTATTTTATTTCTTACACAATTATTCATCTTTGTATTGTACTAGAGTTCTTGTGCACGACTCAAATGAGACACACGATGTCGTAGCCCAGTAACAGAACTCCGGTTACAGACGAGACTTTAAACCATGAACTCATTTCGGAAAGAAGGTCAAAAATTTTTTTAAAACTGATGATAATTAAAAAGACTTTGTGGAAACGTTTTCAGGGATTATAAAAGAAAATATTCGATATTTGTAATCCTTTCTGTTTATGTGGATTTGACTGTAAAAATGTTTCTACCTGATGATCTTGATGAGTTCGCTCATGTTCACATGATCAGGAACCAAAAACTTTGTTTTGTCCAGAATGGGAAGCTGCTTCTCGCCCTTGTACCTCTCAATGATGACCTGCAAAGAAGAACACCAGGAACACAGAGACGCTCAGTCACGCCACAGTGACAACATGAAGATACAACGTCACTTACACTTTATTTACTTAAAGTCTCAAGTTATAGCGGGTCCGCTTTATGAACAGACACACACACACACGCAGACACACAGTTACGGGTCCTCTGATATAAGGAACAGAACACAGGAGGGGCGTCGGCCTCACAATTAAACTTTGTTACATTCTTTGTGTCTGTGACTTTCACATGCAGAATCGGAGTGGCCCACAGTGGGAGGGACAGGGAGTGGCCCAAGCCACGCCCCCCTCGCCACACACACACCCAAACACACACACACACACACACCCTCTACCTTTCTAACTGTCGAGCAAGAAACAAGAAAAAAACCCCAACCTCATGATTTCTCCAGTTACTGATATTTTTTAAAATTAGCTTAGCTACAGCTAATCATTTTATGTGTCACGTACAAACTGTACAGATTTTTAGCCGTACTACACACGCGCACATTGCTGAGTGGTAGTAGTAGCCTTAATGTGGAGCCCCCTAGTGACGGGGAGGAATTGGACACGATTAAATTAGGGAGAAAATCAGGGGGAAAAAAGTGAATCACTCTGATAAACAATGCGCCCGCACTGTGTGGATGAGTGTGTGTGTGGTGGATTAGCACCCCGTCCAGGGTGTACCCCGCCTTGTGCCCCAAGTCACCTGAGAACAGCTCCACCCCCTCATTACATACAGGATGAGTGCTGTAGAAGATGTGTTAATGAACAAACTCTACATAAACTCTACATACAGTCCGAGTGGCAGTCCATCCTGTAGCTCCGCGCGCGCGTGTGTGTGTGTGTGTGTGTGTGTGTGTGAGAGAGAGGATCGGGTGACCGTCAGCTTCCCATCTGCTCCACACGACTCTGTCCCACATCACCTTCTGCTTCATCAAACAGCANNTGTGTGTGTGTGTGTGTGTGTGTGTGTGTGTGTGTGTGTGTGTGTGTAATATCTATTGATCTATACTCCTGACTGTGTGAATAGTTCCTGTAATAATCTGCAGCCTTTCGGGATTAAATACCTGCTCAGGTCTGTAACACTGTGAATCAACTTCAATCAAATCAACCAACAAAATATGAATTACATCGTGTGGTCATGTGACCGTGCAGTTCTACTTCCTGTCCACACGAGGCGCTCACGACACAGGATGCGGAGAACACGTCGCTCTCATCATCAGCTCAGTGTAATGTTGATTATTTTATTCTCATTAGACACTCGTTCAGCCTTGATTTAATCACATATACATCAGCACCCCCCCCCGCCCCCCCACACACGTCTCAGTGTAACTGGGGTCAGCCCTGATACAGCGCCCCCTGCAGACAGGGCTGAGGACCGCGCTCAGGGGACCAACAACGGCAACCTGGTGGAGCTGGGACCCGAGTCGCCGACCTTCTGATAGCACGCTCGCAGCACGCTGGTAGATCGTCATGTGACGAAAGGTGTTCTGAGGCGTCTCGGGTATCACCATGGCAACCAGTCAAACATCAGGGACTCTAAACACGGCTGCTGTTTGATGAAGCAGAAGGTGATGTGGGACAGAGTCGTGTGGAGCAGATGGGAAGCTGACGGTCACACACACACACACACACACACACACAGAACAGAGGTGACTCGTCCTCATACACTTCTTCTCTTACACTCAGACACTCGTCGTGCTGATGAAGCAGATAACAGCTGGAGGTCACGCTGCTCTGACAAGTAAAATGATCTCAGTGTCTTACACACACACACACACACACACACACACACACACCTTTCACTATAAGTTCAATAAAGCTGTTCACATATTTCTCGATCAGTTTTATATGTCGTGTCTCGTGGAGACCTCGCCCCGCGCGTGAGAGTCACTGTGACTCGTCTGACTCAGCGCTGAGAAATGACTCGGTTTGTCCCGTCTGAGTGACATAAACCACACGACACGACACACACACTGCGCGGCTGGAGAACACGAGTGCTACGCGTGACACTTTCGGTTTCGATTTGTCCTAAAACAGACGCCGATGTAAACCCGGGCGTGTCCCACTGCGATTCTGCAAGTCCCTAACCGCGCGGGTTCAAGAGTTCAGGGACGAACGCTACGGGGACGCAGACGTGAAGACCAGAGACTGACGGGAGAGGAGAGACGCAGGGTTTAACTCCGCTCTGGAATATACCTGTAGTGGACAGACCATGGAGCTGATACATGTGGTCTACTACACACACATACACGCACGCACGCACGCAATACTACTCAAAAGTTTGTACACCCCTCCTAACTCCACGGTCGTTCCTGATGTTTATTTCTCTCTACACTGTAAATCAACACTGAAGGCGTTTCTATAAAACACACAATCATCTCCTCTGAACAGTTGATATTGAGATGTATATCTGCTCCTTCTGCTCTGTGAAGCTTCATAACGCCTCTAATCTGAGGCGCAGGTTGTTAATTGGTGATTTCTGAGGCTGGTGACTGGTAAGTTTTGGTCTCGCTTTCCTGCGAAGGTCTTCATGAGAGACAGTTTCATCATGGAGCGCGATGGGGTTTACAAACACACTCGACACAATACTGTTCTTACAGGAAGGATACCACTAAACATTTAAGTGTAGTGTGTATATTATATAGCACTGTGTGTGTGTGTGTGTGTGTGTGTGTGTGTGTGTGTGTGTGTGTGTGTGTGTGTGGGTGTGTATAGGGCTCAGGATTGTGCAGTATACTGTGACATGTCCTTATTTTCATGCGGGACCTTGGCAATATGATTAACTGAATTTAATTTTAACCAACTATAAAAACAAATGACAGTTTAAGATCACATGTTTTTACAGTTGTTTTTGGTTCTTTCTGTGATTTATAATAATAATAATAATAGTAATAATAATAATAATAATACACACATTTATATATATTTCTATATTTTTCAGGCTTCCCCATACTCCTGTAGCAGTACAACTTTTTTTTTTTTTTTTTTAAAGTAGCCAGAACTTCCTTTTACATGACGCCTGAAAACCCCAAATGCACCATGTGATGTCTAAAGGCCTCGAAGTGTTTAGTGTCGGCGGTCCAGGGAGGAACAACTTACGGGGATTTTGTTGGGATGCTGTTCTCGGATCTGTCTCACGTCGTCCACTCTCTGTTCTGTAGAAACATCAGCACAAACACGACATCACAATGACATCATCAGTCACAGCATGCAACAGCAGCAGCACATCTGCTTCGACACGTTACCGTTTCTATAGCAACAACTACATAGGAACAAGTTTAATATAATTTAACAAACAAAATGCAGGAATAAATACTTAATACGGAAATTATTATAACAAAACTTTTTTTTTTTTAATGGCAAAAAAAATCTAATAATTTAAAGTACTTTAACGGAATTATTTTGCTAAGTAGGAAAAAACATTTGCTGGAGTAAAATTTTTGCAGACACGAGGTTATTATTTATATATCCAGTAAGACGACTGAATGCTCAAGAGATAAATATATTTAATAAGTAG
>QMIH01000668.1:278580-287921 GCA_003987875.1 Clarias batrachus | reverse complement strand
ATGGCAATGAGACACGTGTATGTATAAAAATAAACTCTCTCTCTCTCTCTCACACACACACACACACACACACACACACACTAATTTACAGTGTATGTTTTCTTTCCTCTCTACATTTTTATCTTTATTCCTCTCATCCCTTTTTCCTTTCTCTCTTCTCTTCATGTCCTCTTCTCTCTTGTTCACATCTCACTCTCTTTTTCACCTTTACTCCTTTCTTTCTTCCTCCTTCTTTCTCTCTTTCTTTATTTCTTCTTGTCCTGATGCAGCTCATACTTCACCTTTTCCTCTCCACTTCCTTCTTTCCCCTTTTCTCTTTTTTCTCTCTATTCCTTTCCTCCCTCAGTCTCTCCCTGTTTTTTTTATTGGTCTTTATAATTCTTACCTCTTTTTTCTTTTTCTACTTTTCATGCCACTTTATTTTTACTTTTCTGTTTCTCTTTTGTTCTTAATTTCTCTCTAAACTTCTGTTTCTGTCTTTTCAGTTCATCTGTTTTCTCTTCATCTTTCTCTTTCGTCTTTTTTCTTTTTCTCTCCCTACTTTATTCCTGCGATCATTTCCAGTGTCTTTGTTTTGACTTCTCTCTCTCTCTCTCTCTCTCTCTCTTCTCATTAACCCTCTTTCATGTTTCGCTCTCTCTATCGCTCTCATTTTAGCACTTTCTCTCTCTCTCTATTTTTACCGTCCTTGCTTTTTCTATTCTTTCTTCACCTCTTTTATACTTTTTGTTCCTTTTCTTCACCTTCTCTTGTTCTTCTTCCTCTCTCCCATCTCTCATCCTATTTTATTCTATCTCTTATGTTTCACTTTCTATATTTTTTTTCCATTAAGAACCTCTTCACCTTCCTGATTTTATTTTTTACACTCTCTCTCTCTCTCTATCTTTTATTTACTCTTATTTTCTCCCCCCATCCTCCTCCTCTCTCCCCCTGCTGATGCGCTGATGTGTACAGCACAAAGCCGGCCGTCATGTCCTCATCATGTTTTCTTTGTGTGTCTGCGTGTGTGTGTGTGTGTCTGCGTGTGTGTGTGTGTGTGTGTGCTCAGGGTTGCTGCACCTGTACTCAGAGGAGAACAAAGGTCCGTAGCAACGGGAGAAGGAGAACAACATCTGGACACAACAGCTGTTTGATCTCCACCACCTTCTCCTATCTACCACGAGTGGATGTAACCACGGCAACCGGGAGAAAGCAACAGAGAGAGAGAGAATGAGAAGGAGAGAGATTGAGAGAGAGCCACACAGAGAGACAAAGAGACACAGAAAGCAAAGCAAGATTGAGAATGATAGAGAGAAAGAACGGACCAAGGGAGAGACGGAGACAACCGAGAGGAGAGAGAGAAGGAGGGACAAAAAGGGAGACAGAGAGAGAGAGAGAATCAGAGACACGGGAAAGTTAGGCAGGAAGATACAAAGAGACTGAAAGTCAGAAAGAGAGACAGAGTGAGAGACAGAAGGACAGAAAAGAAGAGTGATGTTTCCACTGTTAATTAATAAACATTACGTTTTACATAAATATACACAGCATTTGTGTGTGTGTGTGTGTGTGTGTGTGTGTGTGTGTGTGTGTGTGTTTCAGTCTCTCTCTTCCTCTGGTCCTCTGTCTCTCTCTCTCTCTCTCACATTATAAACTTGTTCCTCATCATCATCATCCTCACTGCTGAAGTCTCCATTCTGATTGGTCAGACGGCGTTGATTCATGTTCTCTAACAGCAGCTCTGACAGTAGTGCAGCTGCGTTTCCATAGTAACAGGGACATGTCCACTGATGAGATAGCAGCCTTTATCGTCGTTGTAATTATACAGCAAAATTGTGTTTCCTCGCTCTCAGAGACCCGCAGCACGAGCGAGAGTGTAAGAAACGGACGAAAAAATGATAATTACCATGAAAATATCGAACTACATAAAGGGCGTATCGTGGATGAGTTCAAAAACGGTTTGAGTTTCTTTTACGGTTTTGTGATTTATGGAAGGAGTCTCCAGTGTCAGCTGTAACTTTCTACATGAAAATGACAAGCGTTTTACCGAATAGAATAAAAGGGCCGGACATTTCACCTTTCATCTTTCACACAAAATATTAAACATCGTTAGCCTCGTTTTATTTCAATCATTTACAATCTTCTTATTCAGTTCATTTGAGTTTCTATAGTAATTACACTGCTTACAGCTGTACACTGCAGGGTTTATTTATAAATCTTTTATCTAGCTTTCTGTTTTCTGTTGGTTTCAGTTGTTGCGAGTCCCATGTTCTTTAAACAGGAGATCATAACTACACCAGTACAAACCATTGGAGGTCTGAACTCATGACGAGCGTCTTCCTGATGGCCTGTAATGAGAGATTAAATTTGACCCTGATTTTACTCCAGTGGTAATCACCTTCTGCGGGGCTTTAACAACGACCGCTGGAATTCCTAATGGAAACCTTTAGCTCATTAAGAGAATTCCCACTAGTGTGATGGAATCCATTAGATCTCCTTATAACAACCTCTTAATGTGCGTTCCCAAGCGAATGTCAGTATCAGAGGAAGCTGTAAGAAGATCATCAGGAAGTGAGTCAGTGTTTGGTACGGCTCGAGAAGAAATAATAACAATAACAATAACAATAATAAATTCAACAATGATCAGGGACAAAAAAAAACAAACAAAGTAAACACTGCAGCAGTTTGAAGGTTTCATAAGCAGTACATATAAATCACACCTACTAAAAGGTACGCACTAATTTATATAAAAGAATGAGAGGTTTTGTCTGTACATTGGGTCAGAACTCATTCAATGATATTGTTATGTTTCACACACTGGAGGAGCAGAAACCAGACTCAGGACAGACTGTACTGAATCTCCTGCAGCACTTCGATCTCAGTCTGAAGTTTAATCTGCAGCATCAGTGAATCTACATGTGGAGTAAAAGTGATGTTCTGAACAGTTCTGTGTGGGATTTAATCATCTACTGTAAAATAATCTACTAATGCGCTACTGTCTCAATGTAAACAAACACCTGCAGCAATAGATATTAATGAGAAAAGATAAAGTGAATATTTTGACTGGGATTAGTTCATATTTTCACTTTGGCTGAAATAACAGCGCTGAAGTGGTAGAAGTGAATTTGAACACGCTGGAGTGGTTTTAAGACAAAACTTCATTTTTATCTGATCGACTTTTTCCATTTCTCATCTGTGATTCTCTCTCCGATTACCGAACAGCGAGTGTATTTGTCTGAGCACCAAAGAAGTACAACTTAGTGTAAACAAGGCGTCAGATACTCAACCTTACAGAATGTGATTTCTGTCTATTAATAAGTGAGACAGAGAGTTCTGCTGTACAGAGAGACACACAGACATGGACGTGGACTTCAACCTCAAATAATCATAATAATAATAATAATAATAATATTAATAATAATAATATCACTGATTACATTAAAGATCAGCAGATTATTATTAGATTTAACACTTTTTAAAACTGTTTCTATAAGCCCTTTTAAAGCGCACTAACAGCAGTGTATACTAACTCCACAGATAACTCCCACTGCACACTATCAGACTACTGAATCGGGCCGGGACACCGATTGTGTTACGCTGTGGGTCTGGTGGCCATCTTGGTAGTTACAGTGTAGAAAAAAACAAAGTTGTGAAAATTTGGTCACACACTAACACTAACACTAACAAACTCTAAAATGGAAGGAAAATGAAAGAATTAGAGCAGAATGTAATGTGACAAGTGGACAAAGGAAGGAAACAGAGGAAACAAGGAACAAAAATCTAAAAGGATTCCCGCTAATCCCGAGCTGCTAGCGACACCTCTGCTAAACACGCGTGATGGTTGTTCTGATCTTGTGTGCAGTATTAATGCTAATTAAGCCGAGCGGTTCAGACATTATAAATCCCATGAGTCACTTGTACAGTTCATAAACGATAGGTACAGTACAGGACTTACACACCTTCAAGCCGCCACACCGTGCTAACAAAGTCACTCCAGCAGAGGAATGTGGAGTCGAACCTGTGCTGTGTATTTAACATCGCTTTTGAAATTCTAGTTCAGCTACGCTACAAAAACTAATGTGCGCTGATGTCATCTGTATAATTTAGATAGAGAAACCGACAGTGATGGATAGAGACTGATGCAGATCTCAGATCAGGATCTCTGCTAGGCTACATGTAAGAGCGCTCCACGTGGAAGCGCTGATGGATGATTATCATCTCGTCTCATGATGTGAAGTTATCATTGGATAAACAGCAGCAGAAGGACTGCTAATGATTTACTAACAAATTTAATACAAGGCAATTAATAAATGTTTATTTATGTAGCTAGTCGTGCAGTCTCAATGCTGCAGGAAAACGGTGAAACCTCATCCCATCGTCTATTCTTTTCTTTTTTTTTAACCCTTTACAGTCATGTGAATCCCTGGAGGACCTCGTCACAAAATTCACGAAATTCTGATAGTTACTTAATTCACAGCAGAATCCCATCCTGCACACTAAATAGTACACTCTAATAGCTCCTGCAGCCATGACTTTATCTACGGAGCCCCTAAAGGGACATGAGGGGTCAACGGGACAACGGAAAAAAAATTGCTGACGAAAAAAAATCTGAGGAAGAAAAAAAAAATGGTACATGGGACATAAAAAAAATTGCAGACGAAAAAAAATTGTGGAAGGAAATATGGAAAGGGTGCGCTCTGAGTATGAACTGAATGTCTTTATATTTTAGGACAAGCTGAAAGTCAAACTCAGAATTCCACTCAGTAATTCTCTCCATGCTGCTTAATAGCTTTCTCAGGATGCTTCTTCTTCCTTTATTTTTTAGCGGTTGGTAGCCAGCTTTTAGGCGCATTACTGACCCTAGCTGGACTGGATCGGTATTGCACGGACAAGGATCAAGCTTTTAGGAACATTGCTGCCACCAGCTGGACTAAATCGGCAACGCCGAAGTTTTGCGAGATCTTGCGAACCTTTAGGAAAAAAAAAATTGCGAGGCAATTTTTTTTTCACCCATATCATGTTAGCCTTTTTTTTTGCCTCACTTTAAAATTTTTTTTTCTTGCTTTGCATTTTTTTTTTTTTCAAGGTGGAATTTTTTTTTTCCTCCAAAGTTTCTTTTTTATCCAGCCATGTCCCTTTAGGGGCTCAGTATTTATCAGACTCTACGAACTAACTACGGAAATGAGTTTCCGATCGAGTAATCTGATTGGGTGAGATGCGGTATTCCACGAGTGCTGATAATGGACAGTAACAGCACCTTGACATGTCCCCGGGTGTCGTACAGGGGTTAATTACACTAACTGTGGGTCCCAGCGTGGGTGAGAGTAGGTCTGGATTCTAAAGCGGAATAAGTGGAAATATAAAGTAAATCTCATAAGTAGATCCAAGCTGATATTCAGTACAACAGCACTACCTGGAGTGTGATATTGTTTGACTTGTGCGCTCTAATGGATACCAAATACGCAGACAAATCGCACGCTGCACTAAACGTCTATACAGAAGCAACAGTACAGTGGTGTACTTCAGCGCACTCTCACAAACAGTTCAGGATTGCGGGTGAGGAGCTTCATGCACTCCAAAATAGAAAAAATGTAAATGGCGTAGCGTCTACGTCTTTGTGTAGATGTCAGCACTTTTACTTAATATTAGCGTGTTTTCATATTAGCTAAGTGCTTAGCAGTCAACAATCAATGTAAGTATTTCGTGATATTTACGAGCTAGCTGACGACATGATTACTCTGAGCTCTTTTATTGGCTAGCCCCTATTCATGGAACGCATTGTTTCCTAGCAACAGTATTAACATGACATGAGCCACTTGAATCATGAGTTGGTGATTGTGGTTTAAAAAAAGCATTCAAGCGTTTCTCTTAAAGGGAATTTTTGAGATTCTTCCATTAAATCAGCATTGAAAACTCTTTTCACGACCTTGCATGTACGTATACCATCGGTGTCGGTGTTGGTGCTGTTGGTGAAGCGCGCAGGTCAGCATGGGCACCCTGACCGCTCGTACACAACTCCACACACACTAACACACTGCTATGTGACACAGCTGTGTTCTGACTCCTTTCCTTCAGAGCCAGCATTCATTTTTTCGGCAATGTGAGCTCGAGTAGCTCTTCTATCAGATCAGAAGACGCGGGCCGGACTTTTCCTCTAGGTCCTGACCACTGCAGCCCAGGGCCACACCCCAAAGAGCTGCTGTCTAGGAAGATGATCTGTCGTCTAGACATCACAATATACCCCTTGTCTATGTTACTCAGATCCTTACGCTCGCCCAACTTAATCTAGCTTGGTGAACAGCACACACACACTCGTTCATCAACGCCACTCAGACATCACAGGAGCTCGGCTGGGAGTTATCGCCACGCCCCCCGTACAGTCCTGACCTCGCTCCGAGACATTTCCACATGTTTTACTCTCAGAACTGTCTTCTCACTAGTCCAGCTTTCAATCGAACACTACTTACTTTCTTTCTTTTATTATTTATTATTTATTATTGTGTGTGTGTGTGTGTGTGTACTTTCCCTTGTAAACAAATGAATGCTTTTTGCTCCCATGCTGTGGATTAAATAAATTCTGGACATTCTTCTAACACACGCGTGAAGCCTAACCGCTAATTGAATGAACGTTTGGAAGCATGTTATTTGAGAAATGTACCGTAGCGCGTACAGACTACACGTACAAACGGCTCTGGCATCATAAACAGGGATGGCTGTTGCTATGGTTACACGTCAAATGACATTATCTCATTTTTTTCCGGTTGCTTTTAATTTTGAAAAAAAAAAAAAAAAAGGAAACACTAATTTTCTGAACAATTATTATCAGTTTAATTGTGTTCAGAGATGCACAAATACAAAGCCGTTATTAATGCCTGTTGCCATGGTGACATGATAAAAGCATTAACATGACAGAATTGTGGTGTTTTTAAACTTTGCATTAATATCAATACCGCATAAAAAATCTAACTGATGGTCTGACTAAAAAAAAAATGGAAGAATGGACATTTGGGAAATTTAGCCCAGTGCTTAGTCTCTAAAATAAATGTACACAAGTCATAGATCTACACACTCGATTCATTTGTAATCATGCTACAATGTAACCCTGACGCAGAAGTGAAGATTACGTCTCTGTATCTGTATTTTTAAGTCTTGTGGGTTTTTTTTTTTTATTTCTCAGAAATAAATGACAGAGGTATAAGAATGCATGTTGAGATGTTGCCACGGAAACAGTCATGTGAAGGTAGCTGAATGATGTCGCTGTACAGTAGAGATGGTATGCGCTACACAATATGAGCTGTGATTTTTAGAATGTTTGGCTTTTAAACACCGAGAAGATAAAAAAGTGTTGGATGTAAGAATTTATCATTAAATCTTTTATTTCTTGTTTTTTTTTAAATACCTTTAATGGCTTGTTTTCTCATCTTTGTTTAGCCCTAAAATTCGAACATTGCGATGATTTGTAGGCAACGACAACGAATTGCAAGAACGTTCAGCCAGTTTCTTGTAACCGTTCAGCTGGCGTAAATGTATGACTGTCGCTATGGTTACCGCTCAGAGGGCGTGACCTTACCTCACTGTTTTGGCTGCGATTTATCAGTTAATATCAGTTTAATTGCATTCGGTAAACTAATTTTTTCATTGATGCCTTAATCAAATGTTACTCTGTAGCCGTGAAAACAATTGATAATTTACAAAACAGATTGTGATGTTTCACTGTAGAATGATTACTGTGTGTGTGTGTGTGTGTGTGTGTGTTGGACTGAGAAAGGGAGTTAAATAAGGACAATTATGTTACATCACATTGTTTTAACCTCAGTGTTAAAACATTTATACTGTATATACAGTGTACTGTACTACTATATATATGGACTACTATATTTTTTTTCCTGAAGTCAAGCCCGTAATCAGAAGAACATCTGCTGAGGAACACGATGGCCGCTGAAGGCTGCTGCTTTTACATTCTGTTTGCCGTGTGTGTAGATTTAGCTTCCTCTGTGTGTGTGTGTGTGTGTGTGTGTTTATCAGAAAGTGCACACATCGTGTTTTATAAAGCGACTCGCGTCCTGCTCAGGGTTTGTTTTCCTCTTATTTTTTTCCTTCTCCAGAAGTTGCCGGTGGACTTTGAGCAACAGTAACCAGGCTGCGTGTAATTGCGTCTCATTACGTTAATCCCGCTTGTTTGAACACCTGCTCTAAAAGGATTTCGCCGAGCCGCGCGCTCGACCATTTACGCTGCCGTTTCAGCATGCGTGTGTGTGCTTGTGTGTTTTTCCCTTTCCTTCTTTCATTTTTTCTTTCGAAGCTCTGACCACCACCTGATGAGGAAAAGTCATCAATCGAGCTGCTAACCGCGTGTGATCTCTGACAGAGCTAGCATGCTAGCAACATCGCATTTACAGGTTTGATTGAAGAAAAACAATCCTTTTTTTTTTTTTAATCCTCTAACACCACTGTTCCTGTCACACACTGCAAGAGCAGATACACACATAAGAATGAGACATTTCTATTACATTTATGGCTAATATTTTACACCTTCAGCCGTTAGCAACATTGCTATGCTAGCAGGCTAATTTCTGCTTCCTCAAAGATTTTTCGTTTCTCTTCAGATAAAACATTTAAACCGTATGTTTATGATGCGATGCTAAATAGAGCTCCACTCTTGCATTTGGTTGATAGTCATATATGCTAAGTTTAATTATTTTTATGTTTTATTTTTTGATTAGAAGCTTTTCTCTGAGATTTCTCATCACATCTGAGGGAAAAGTTCATATTCCAGATGCTTCGCTCTCATCTCATTTGTGTGCTAAGTGTTAGCTAGATTGTAAACCCTCGGTTATTTGCTCAGGATCCCTAACCTTCCCCGGTTGCCTAGCAACAATATTTCCCCCCAAATTCCTTCTACACATTAGCACATTACACATCGCAGTGTGTGTTTGTGTGTGTGTGTGCATGCTATATACATGACATCAGCCTTACTGCTGCTCATTTAAAAGTAATTATTATTATTATTATTTATTCATTTATTTATATCTTTAATTATTATAGCAGTAATATTTCTGCTTCTGCTCTAAGCGTAGCTATAAATCTAGCTAACCGCCATCTAGCGCGACGTGCGCAGCCTCCATGATCGCCTCCGGGGCAAACTGTCAGATTTAAAAGTTACTCTCTTCAGAGATTGTTTCCATAATATTTATCCAGCATAATATTTATTTAATACATCTTTTTATTTGTTTACATGTACTCTTGTTTCTTTCTATCATCATTTCTTTCTTAGATTTTGCTCTCTATTTATTTTTCAATGTACACCTCTTTCTTTGCTCTTTCATTTTTATTTATTTATTTATTTATTAATTAATTAATTAATT
>QMIH01000668.1:268580-276080 GCA_003987875.1 Clarias batrachus | reverse complement strand
ACGGTGACAGTAAAGACATCGGGGAGATGCAGAGCGGTGCTTGGCTATTCGATTTAACCGAGGATAACTATAATAGAGAGCTCTTCAGCCTTAATTGTAGTCATTTGGGTCAACACACAGCTGGGGAATTATGTGTGTTGGAGGGGCGCTTCAGCTTCAGCCCTAATCTACAGCACGTCTGGAAGAGAAACGAGACAAACAGGGACAGACTAAACAGGTCGAGTAACGAAATAGTAAGAAAGACAAAAAAAAAAAAAAAATTAAGAGTTTCAACTAATTCCCAATTTACGATTATTTTTCAGTAAGCTACAAATCTCTACATTTCAACATTTTGATTTCTTTCCTTGCTTTCCAATCTTTTGATTTTACGTATTTGACGCAGAGTCACAGCTTTAACAAACACAAATAAAACCCCCAATCACAGCCCAGCTCCGTGTCTATTCACACTTTGCACCATACGGCACCTGAGTCGCAGTTTTTTGTTTTGGCGAAAGAGAAGAATAAAAAACAGGTAGATAATAAAGAATAAAAAAGTTTCTGATTGGTTTAACAGAGCGTGTTAGAAAATATCAGTATTATGAAATGGATACAGGTTTCATTTTTACATGCAAAATTTTCCTGATGGAAAATAGCGAACAGGTTTGAAGAGGCTTAAATGTAAGGTATAAAAGATAAGAAGAGCGCCGAGGAAATGCAGAATTTAATTCCAAATCTAACAATGAAATTCTTTTTTAATTAGGAGTTTAGAGTTTAATACATTTTTTTCAGTGCCTTGATATTAAACTAGACAGTCCTATATTTATTTCCTTTTAAAAAATTCAATCAAGAATAAGAATTAGGATCTACTTTAATTTCAAATGATTTATAAATGATTTCAGTTCTTTATTTGTTATGAACTACAATGACTGCACTTGTGTGTTTTTCCCCTCGCGCGGTGTGGAGCACATGGTGTGAGCGGGTTCTGTCGTTTCTATAGCGATGTTTTGTTCTTTTTTTACAGGGTTGAGTCGCTATCTTGATGCCCGTTCCTCCTCCATTCTCATCCGGGCTTTACGGCGGAGCGATGTTGTAATGACCCCGGGTGAAGGGCCTCGCTCAGGGGCCCATCGGAGGCAACCTGGCGGCGGCGGGGCTCGAACCCCTGACCCTCTAATCAGCAACCCTGAGCATCAACCGCACAACTACGATTATTAAAAAAAAAAATTAAGATTTATGTCATTTTCTCAGTGTTTAAAGATATAAACTTGCAGAATAAATTCTTAATTAATTCTTACTTTTAATTACCTGTATTGAAATAGACAGTAAGAGTGTGTTAAATATAAGTCTAAAGGTTAGGAAAGGTAAAGAAATCAAGAAATGTACATAATTCTCACATTCATTCATTCATTCATTCATTTCTATTTACAAAACCATCTCCCTGCAGACATATTTTTACTCACAAATTTTATAAACCGTTTATTTATTTATTTATTTACATTTACAATTTAAGGATATAAAGAGGTTTTTAAGAATCTATTTGATTTCTCTGTGGGTTTTAATCTCATCGCTTTTCCTTCGTACCTGTTGATATTCATAACACGGCTCTGTCAGTAAGTTTGGGTTGACTCTCTCTCTCTCTCTCTCTATCTCACACACACACACACACACACACACACACACACACACACACACACATCTCAGTAAATTATAAAACATAATACATTTTTTCTGAAATATTAAATGTCTTAATGCAGACTACGTTTTCTCTCTCTCTCTTTAAATCAGAGGTTACTGTTAATCCAGATTATTAATTCATTTATTCATCCTATAAATTATAAAACAATGTTTATAAAACACACAGGGCTGGAGAGACCAACAGCATCACATTCATTAAGCTTTTAGAACATGTGTATTTTTAGAATAATAATAATAATAATAATAATAATAATAATAGCACCATTATAAGAAAAAAGGAAAGCACACACCCTCTTCTCATACGCTTAGGGCTGATCTAGCTACAGTACATACAGCACTGGTACAAAGAAAAAATCTGAATAATTATAAATAAATGTGGATTTCTTTACAAATAGACATAGACAAAGAGAAATGTAGAGAAGGTCTTACGTCTCTGCTGGAGCGCTCGGTGATGGAGGGAAGCAGAGAGACAGAGACAGAGAGAGAGAGAGAGAGAGAGAGAGAGAGGCGGATCGGATCAAAGAAAGATGCGCGAGCTCCGACTTTGCGGCCCCTTTAAAGCTCCGCTGCGTCCCGACGAGCAGCCAATCAGAGCGCAGCGTTTCGCGTGACGTCACGTTAGAGAAAACGGGGAAGGAGGAAGGGGGAGGAGTGTGGCGCTGGGTTTGAGGTGGCGGGGGGGAGGGGGCATGAGGGGGCACGTGCGTATGTGTGTTCTTCAAAATAAAAGCCGCGCGGGATTTCGGAGTAGCGCGTTGCCATGGTTACAGAACAGCCTTTTTTTTTTTTTACCCACATTTTGTGATTTACAAGCGAAAAGCGTTTACAATAATAATAATAATAATAATAAGAAGAAGAAGAAGAAGAAGAATGTAAACTAAATGAATACATAAAGTGAAAGAAACATGAATCAGATGGACTTTAATTATTATAATCATGACAATCAATTAATATTTGTTGATTAATGTTTTATTAAACGTTTTTCGACATTGTTTGAGGAAATCATTTCAAATATGTTTGAACAAAAGCCTGACTCAAACCGTAACCTCTCATTAAAGTTATAATTTCTAAACTAAATGAACTTTTATGTAAATTTAAATGCTTATGGCATTTTTTTTTACAACAACAACAAAAAAAAACCAAAATGGCCAAATCAGGCATCAAATTTGTTTGTTGCTTTGTTCCTCCTGGTAATAAGCTTTAAAATCCCACCGTAGTGACGATTAACACAGAGAAATGAACAATGTAAAGTTTCCGTTAGCCAAGATTCACAATTGCTTTGTTAGTGAGAAAAAATCAGAAACTGATTTAAAAATGTTTTTAACTTTTTTTAGTTAAAATAAAATGTAATAATTATTAAACAATCATTTTGCGACTCATCAGATACAGGAAGTATAGATAATTTTACCACCATTTCGTCAATAAATGTTAGCTAGTTAGCATACTATGTGTGTATGGGATGTGTGTGTGTGTGTGTGTGTGTGTGGCTCCGGTCTTGTCTTGCACCACCTGGTGACCTTCTGCAGGGCCTTGTGGTCCTCAGCACTGCCATGATCTTCCTAATGAGGATGGAAATGTAGATTGACTTCTGATTAGCTGAGGAGATGATGAACCTCCTCAGCTGGTGTAGATGGTAAAGATGCTATCTTGATTTATGTATGTGTGAAGAAACCATTGAAGCTCCACACTCGATCCTGAGAGCTGTGTATGTCCTCTGTTGCTCACTTCTGAGCGTCCATAAGCAGTTGTTGTAGATGTGTAGGAGGAGGCGCTGCTGGATCCACCTCTCAACATCATCAACATTAATCTTATCATCATTTGTGGTGACCAGATCTACCGCAGGAGAGTCATCCTTAAACTTCACGCTGTGTTTTTGAACGTAAACATGAGCACCAGAGGGCATCTCAGGCATCATCGTGAGCTTCTTAAATAAATCGAAACGCTGTTTTTTCAGCACCGTAAATAGATGCCAGATTTCGTCAGCAGCCACGCTAAACAGGTTTACAAATATGCAGCGCAGGAGGTGTTTGCAATGCAAAGTGTCCGCCTACATAGAGTACATAAACACACACACACACACACACACACACAGGCTCCACTAATTGGCGCCACTTTTATGACAGCTGGCTATTGAATTACAGTAAGTAACTCATTTACATGGCAACCCCACTGCCCCCCCCCCCCGCCGCCGCCCCGCCCCCCGATCTAACTATCTATCTTGTGATTAGCTTTTAAAAATTAGTAACAACATTTAATAATTTTCCATATGCCAATAAATAGGTAGTAGTGTAAAATTGAGATGTATATATACAATATTAATTACACTTGAATTATAATATAAACTGTAATAAAAAAATAATGTCATTAAATGAATCCATTCATAAAGGTTCACACAGAAGATACAAAAGTTTATATTGTCATTTTACATTTTTTCTGAATTCATCAACATGTTCTATTAATATTTTGTCTTAGATAGATACTAATTTAATAATTTTTTAAATCAATTATATATATAGTTCTTTCTTTAATTTTTCTTATTTTGAATAATTCTTTATCTCTTTCTTTCTCCTTTTACTAATTTGCACATTTTCTTTTTCTTTCTTTTTCTTTCTTTCTTTCTTTGCATAATTATCATCCTCACGTTTTAGAACCAGTGCCGCAGTAAAGCAATATCATGAATATAAACTCCCTATAGCGAATCAGGATGCAGTGACATCAGGATGGAATTTCTGTGCGTTATATATAAACTGATATCTCATGATGAATCGATCGTGTCGTCCCAGTCAGGGATGCAAATGTGTTCAAGGACATGTGCTGTTTTTTTTTTCCACCTGTGTAGAGATTTAACAATACACACTCTCAGCACTCCAGTGTGTCATCCGTGACATTTTGTGAGCTGTGGGAAAACGCGACACTTTCTTTCTCTTCAATTTAACACACACAGTCGTATTTGGGCCGAAACCTTTGTAGGACGGAGCCGATTTAAATGCCAGCGTCTCCTCCCGAGCAATAATAAGTGCGGTTAAATTGCCGTCTATGTTCAACAAAGAAATTGGAAAATGACGTTAGATTTTGCTTTAGCGTTAATGTTATCCACTTAGGGGATGATGGCGGCTGCAGGGATGCACAGGCTGCCATTTTACATTTCCATAATTTGCTCAAAACATGAAAAAAAAAAGAAGAAGCCAGGAGGAAGATATTTTCTGAGCTGAGTGTACTATTTACTTCCCCATTGTGTAGCAGCGGTATTGTGCCGAGTCCCGCTTTCACATGTTGCTCTGCTTTTGTGTGTGGTGTGTGTGTTTGTGTGTGTTGTCTTGTACACATTTGTGCATTTGCATGATTGTTGTATTTCGAAGCGTTTTCAGCAGCTTTTTGTGCGCTTTTTTTCATGACATTGTACAATAATGAGTGTGTTTTGTGCAATGTGACAGTTTTACTTCTCCACTTTTCAACGCAGGAGGGTTTTTTAGAGCATTTAGCAACAGCAAGGAATGTGTGTGTGTGTGTGTGTGTGTGTGTACTACTGTCCAGTCAGTGATATTTAACTTTTTTTTTTTTTTTTAATGAAGCACGAGCGCAGTGCACAGGATCTCACTTACGTTAGACAGGATTTATTTCTTCGTTTATTGCCATGTGTGCTTTGGTTCACGTCCTCTTTCGGCCCAGGTCTTGTCAGAGGTTTTCTCCATAACGTGTCGGTATCTCTCGCACCTGCTGCCCCTTGCTCTTCATTTACTCATATTTAACCCCTCATGTTTCTGATGTTCTCATTGTTCTGGTGTTTGATTTTGCTTTTTTGACTTTGCCTGGTTCTTTGTCTCTACGAGCCTTTTGTCCGAGTTCTTCTGATGTGTGTGAATCGCTGAACCATTTGCGTGTTCTTTTTTTTTTTTTTTTTTAATAAAAGCCTTGAGCATTGCATTGAATTTATCTGCCTTATGTAAAAAAAAAAAACACAACTGTTTCAACTGTACTCATCTGAGCGCCTGCTTTCTTACATTATTTCTTTGCAAACATGGATGTAACGGAGAACTGAAAGGCCGCTGGTCGCGATCCATTTCCAAATCATTCAATGACATTTTGGCTCTTTTGTGACAGTGTTGTATTTTTTCCCAATGGATTCCTGGTGCAGTGCCAAATGTATCAGGAACCCAAAACCCGAGGAGAAGGTTCACGTTCTCCACGGCTATGGTTCATGTTGTCTCCGCTAGCTTTGCTACCTACAAGATGCTGCCCAGGAGATGTTGCTAACAAGACGTCCTCCCACACGGAGCTCAATCCAGAGGCTGACGAGGTGGTCTCTCACATCAGGCTCAATCCAGAAACTGAGGACGGATCCCAACCTAGCTCGTGCCAAAGCCCTATAGAGCAGTCCACTCAGCTGGAGGGTGATGAGACAGCCTTGACATCCAAGCTCCTGCCAGAGGAACATCCAGCCAAGCTTATTCCAATCTCACGCCCGAAGCTGAACAAGACAACCTCCGTGTCCAGTTCCATGACCTCTCTGGACATGGAGACTGTTGCTCACCTGGTCCCTGCCCACCTGCCTCACGCCCTCTCCTCCACACACCTGGAGAAAAGTCGATGCTTTGGCCCATGCCTTTGATGAGGTGTGTGTTTGGTGTATTTATCTCTCCCTCATGTTGCTCCCTGCATGCAGCTTTATGGATCCGGTTTCCATGTTTAAAGTGTTTCTTTACGTTGCTATGTGTGGAATGTTCGGGTTCAGGTTTTGTCTCTTGACCCAGGGCTTGTCACTGGTTGTCATGTCCTTATTCCTCCCACCTGATGTCACTTGCTGCCTGATTAGTTCTGTATTTAAACATTTATTTAGCTTTCTTCTGGTCCAGAGGAAACGTTCAGTGTTGTTTGTCTCTGACTTTACCAAATCCTTTTCTCAGGGCTGATTTTGTTGGTTTTGATTTGGTCTTGTTTTTGCTTTTCTTCACAGTAGAAGTGATTGATAGATGTTTAGAGATCAGCTGATCGCCTGCCTGTTTGTTTGTCTGCGAGTTTTAAAGATGACCATATATGGTCATAGGTAAATGTTTACTTATCTACTAAGTCACTTACACTGATAATTCTGAGAGTAGTTTGATCAAGTGCTGGACCGGGACACTTATCAGGACCATCACCTCATGATCACGCCCGGAGTTCAGAACCAATGCCAATGCAGAGCTCCGAGGTGCGAGGCCACAATGCTAAGCACTAAGCCGCCGTGACGACCCTCACAGATTACCGTCTGTTTTCTTTCTCTCTATGAAATGCTCTGGTTCCTCTATCTTCACTTTTCCTCATTGATTTTTTCATACCAATATTTCTTTTCAGTTTCTATCTTTATTCCAGTTATTTCTTCATTTCCATATGTTTTGCACTGACCGTCTATTTTTCTTGTTACTTATTTTATTTTCTTTCTTTCATGTTTTGCATTTATTTGTATTGTCATTCATTAACTTCCTTATTTATTTTTATTTTTCTTATTATTTTTTCATTTTAAACATCTTTCTTTCTTTCTTTCTTTCTTTCTTTCTTTCTCTTATCTTTTCTCACAATCTGCAGTTTGTGTGTGAATTGTATAATTGTTCTATTTAACATTGACATGGTCACTCACTGTATTTATTTATTTAGTTACTACAGAACAGTGTGTATTTTGTAACCTGATGGTTTTATTTCTTCACTATAACTGTATAAGACAGACAATGTGTGTGTGTGTGTGTGTGTGTGTGTGTGTGTGTCAATGCTTTAACTTAACCATGTCCATCTTAATGATCTGTGTTCATGCACACACACACACACACCCACCCACCCACCCACACACCCACA
>QMIH01000668.1:220413-232137 GCA_003987875.1 Clarias batrachus | reverse complement strand
ATATATATTTTTTATTTTATTATTTTTTTTTTATTGGAAATTCAATTATGAAAACAAACCAGTGCAAAGCTTCAGGAGTTTGGAAAAAATGTAAAGGGGGAGGGACACAAAATGAATGATAAGCGAATCACAGAGTAAAGAAATGTAAACTCACACACACAAATAGTAATACTAAAAAAACACACATTAGTGCTTTGATTCACATAAAACGAATTCCGTTGTCGATTCTTTAACAAAGTCTATAGCAGAAGTCTTGTATCAGCATTTACTGTTTCGCACTGTAGCTTTATGAAATCTGGTTCTGGAATTTTTTTTTATTCTTCTTTTTTTTTTCTTTTTATTGTGTAAAGCTGCTTTGCGACAATGTCAATTATTAAAAGCGCTACATAAATAAAATTGACTTGACTTGACAAAATTCAAATGTCTAAAGATTCGGAATGCCGTACAGAAGGCAGGTGGGTTTCAGCTCCAAATCAACTTTTCAAAATAGTATTTTTGCGGCTTTCAACGCTGCCGTTATTCTCCTGTTTAGTTGTAAACCAAGTGTGATGTTAGAATCATCTACTCGCTAAAGTAAAACCTGGGCGTAAAGGATCATCACCTTAAAAAGTACGGAAAGAAAATTTACATCAAATAATATTATAAGTGATAAATGATCAAAATCCGTTTACACTGATCAGCCCTAACATTAAATGTGTTGTGTGTTCCCTTCGTGCCACAGGGCGGCGCTGTCCCCTCGGGCGTGGCTCCACAGGACGCTGCCTGCAGATCGTTTGGGGTCTGTGGATTGCTAAAGTAAACATGGAGCAGCTGAAGTGCCTGAGATTGACTACAGAAGACCTCGAGTGATGACATCATCCACGAGCCAAACTGAGAAACACCAGTGGAACATCCAGTGGATTCAAAAGTCACCTAATTAGTAAATAGAGTAAAATCCAGCTGTGTGTAATTTAATCTGAGTATAAATACAGCTGTTCTGTGAAGCCCTCGGAGGTTTGTTAGAGAACATTAGTGAACAAACAGCATCATGAAGCCCAGGAACACATGAGACGGTCAGGGACACAGTTATACAGGTACTACATCAGGTTATACAGGTACAGGAATGTTTAAAGCAGGGTTCGGTTATAATAAATATCTCAAGCTTTAAACATCTCGCTGAGCGTTGATCAGTCCTTCATCCGAAAATGGAAAAAGTACGACACAACTGCAAACCTACCGAGACCTGGCGGAACGAGGACAGCGTTCATCAGAGACGCTGGTCGGAGTCCAGGGGAAGATGGATGGTGCCAAATACAGGACAATCTTAGAAGAAAACCTGCAAAAGTCCTGAGACCTGAGGTTCCCCTTCCAGCAGGACCTTAAACACCCAACCAGGGCTACAGTGGGAGGGTTTAGATCAAAGCATGTTCATATGTTAGAACGAGTCCAGATCTAAATCCAACTGAGAATCTGTTTGTGGTTTGTAACGTGATATAGTGTGGGAGAAGTCCAGAGCAGGGGTCTGAATACTTTTGCACGGCGCTGTGTGTTTGCATGCTGTTTCCCCCGCAGGTGGATTTGGACAGATCTTTCCCTTGATAAATGAAATCAGCTGTTGTGTATTCACTCGGGTTCTCTTTGTGTAATATTGAAACTTGTTCGATTATTTCCGGCACTCCACATCAAGGAACGATGAAATGAGACGTTTCCAACAAACGTCAGGATGAAATCTAATTGAAATATTGAAAATGGAGTTCGCAACCCACAAGTTTCTCAAGGAACTGAAAAAGACGTTTTCTATCCCAGCGTTGTATCAGAAGGTTCTGCTAAGACCTAAGATCAGTGGACATTATGAACGTCTTCAAAGCCGTGATGGTCGTGAGAAACCTGTTGTATCATGTCAACATCTTCATCCTTCTCTGGTGAAGCTCGCTCTTCTCTCTGATTAGCTCCATCCTGCGCTCCTCACATCGCCGTGAGAGTTAATGCCGCGCGTTCCACCTCCGGTCCGCGCCGCGTGCTGTAAAATCATTATGTCCTCATTACCGCGACTCGCCACTATTAAGCTGAGGATGAACGCTTCAGACTCGCCCGTGCGCTCCTTCTAAAGCATGCTCCGAGGGTAAGTGCACCAATCAAGCTCCAGTACATGCGTGGCACTGAGAGAACAGGACACAGAAATTGTACAAATGACAGTCATTTATGAACTGGATGTTATTTGATGAACGAGAGAACTTTGATTGGTTCTGCCTGACATGCTCAGATGGACGGTGAGCGCGCGAGCATGGAAGCTAATCATAGGGTTATTTTTCACATCAAAAAACCAAATGCCTCTGTGACCTTCTGAAAACAGCATTTCAACATCATTAAAACGTTTTACGCGTTCCTTAGGAAGATATTTTTTCATCTAAATCAGGGAATGATTTGCGGCGGAACCCGAACCCGGTGCCGAGCCTCAGACCAAACCAGCGTAACCTTCATCGCTCTATAGGCACCATCAAGCCTTTGAAAATTCTAATATTTGATTTGAGTTTCTGTCACATTCTTGCTTGATTACTTACAGTTAAAACACAAGCCCACTCACACACACATATTCTTTATAGCACTTATCCTGTACAGGGCAAGGTGCAACCTGGACCTGGACAGGGTGCCAATGCATCAAAGGGCACAAAATTACACACTCACACACTCACACACTATTGGGAGCATGGAAATGCCAGTTAACCAAATCTACATGTCTTGGCGTTTCCGTACTGTGGGTAACCTGGTCTTCCTGGAAACATGGTTAGTGTTAGAATGTTTTATTTCTACACTGACTTCCGGCTTGTTTTCTAACCGTGGATCCTCCTCCTACACCATGTGATCGTATGGACTCGAGCTTTGGGTTGCGAGTGTTGTAATGTGGGTGTTTGAGCGGGTAGAAGATCCAGGCTGAAGAGACATTTTTAGGAATCTGATCTGAATCTGATTTCACACCAGCTCTGGATGTGGATCAAATGGAATCTGCAAAAATCTGAATTGTTGTGTTTTGATTGATTGATTGATTTATTTTTGGACATGTCCAGAACCGGGCAGACAGTCTACTTTTTAAAATCCCTATAATGATAATATTTTATGAGCAGAAAATATTCCCAGAATTCCTTCTTTTGGGAGTCGAAGAACCTCCAAATTCTCCAGCGAAACCTCTAAGTAAAGTCTTTATTTTGTCACATATACATTACAGCACAGTGAAATTCCTTCTTGGCATATCCCAGTGTAACTGGGGTCAGAGCGCAGCGTCAGCCACGGTACAGCGCCCCCTGGAGCAGATAAGGTTAAGGGCGTCGCTCAAGGGCCCAACAAAGGCAACCTGGCTGAGCTGGGAATCGAACCGCCGATCTTCCGATCAGTAACTCGGTGCCTCAGTGCCTCAGTGCCGCAGCCCTCTGAACCACCACCGCCTCTAAATGTGTGAAAAACATGTACAGTCTGAGAATCTCTTAATTATTCAGTAGGACTTTTACTCTTGAACTTCCTCACTAAGAAAGAAAAGCATGAATAATAACGTTTTGTCACCTTCATATGGTCAGATGAGTTGCGATGCTTCATAGCAAAAACCATCAATACATTTATTAATACCAGAGTTCACATAAAATGTTGATGTTTTATGTTGAGCAACGTTTTGGGTATTAATTCCACTTTACTTCTCATTAAATGAACAATTAGAGTATTTAAAGGCACAGTAGCACAGAATACCTCGACTGAATCAAGGTAAGATAAAAACATTTGTTCTCTAACAAGAAGTCAAGCAGGGTTCGTTCTGAGGGTTAAAGAACCTTTGAAGAACCAATTTTTTCTATGACTGTCTGAACGAGGAACTCTTACTCATCCAACACACACTTAAAGAACCAGGGGTTTACACAGTTTAGCTAAATATTAAACTCCACACAGGTGTTATGTACAAGGAAGACACACACACACACACACAGAGGGGTCTTCAGGATATGTTGGATAATTACAGACAATTAACTTCCATAAGGCTTTTACATGAAATCTTTATTGATAAGAACACACGTTTTTGGTAAGTACAAAAGTTTTACTAAAAGTTATTTAGAAGGTCAAGAAGCGTTAAGGAACATTCAAATGTGAGCAGCCAGTTCACAGATTATACGACAAGAATGCAATTATATAACATGACTACACGATTATGGCCTTCAGGAGCGCAGTTGCTTGTAGGTTTCTACCGGCATGATGTTTTTCCTGAGTGTATAAAATGTGAAACTCCTGCCTCGTTCTAGACGAGCTGAACATGAAACTAGGGGAAGTGGTAGCTCAGTGCTTAAGGGGTTGGACTACGGTGATCAGAAGGTAACAGGTTCAAACTTCAGCACCACCAAGATGCCACTGTTGGGCCCTTGAGCGAGGCCCTTAACCCTCAACTGCTCAGATATAAAAATAACACGATAAGAAAAAAAAAAAGTATGTCGTTTTGGAGGGCGTCTGCCAAACGCTCAAATGTAAAATAACAATTATAAATGCTTGATGAGAAAAATCCTCAGCTTAAGAGTAACTCATCTCATCTCTCATCTCATCGCCACCTCACACAGGAGGTCACTCCTCATATACGTGCTGAAGATCAGCGTGCGCTTTATGGTGAAGAACAGAGAGCCTACTGAGAAGAAGAAGAAGAAGAATGTGCACACACTGAGATGAGCACAGTACAGTCCGGGGAGATCAGGGAGGACATGATGATTGATGAAGACTATGTCTGCTAATCCTCGAGACGTCACTGCGGTCTCTCTTAGCTCCTGTTAGCAGCCACATTTCTTCGCGGTCTGCAAGATTGTGGCTGTGATAATACGCTCACGGTGGTGTAGAATAAATCGTTCACAACAACAACAACAACAAAACTTAAATATATGCTATGGATTGAACGGATGCTTGAGGAGCCATTACTCCCAAGTGGAGATGATATTTAACTCCTGTTCTGATCGCTGAATAAATATGCTAGCATGATGATAGCGGTTCGTGGCCTTTTCCTTTATCTGTCGTTTCCTGTCTTCTTTCTCTCTGCGTGTCACGCACGAGCAGCTGCTTTTTTTTCCCCCCGCTCTCAGGCCACGCTAGAACAACAGTCTTCAAATTATAGAGCGCTTGTGCAGATGAGTGCAGGACCGCCAATTAGCTTGTCGCTAAATTTGGTGCAATGTTGTTGTCCTGCGTGGTGTGTGATTAAACACAACAAAACGGCTCACTTCTATAAAAAGGTTATGTGTTGATGAACAAATCCGAGTGCTTTTAATGCAATTACGAGCTCAGAGAGCGTCATGGCAACACGGGATCTTCTGTAGCACCTGACACGGAGAACGACGCTATTGATGGGTGGAACACACAGAGCTTTAAATTTCATTATTGTACTTTCGATAATAAAGTGATGTAGGAGATTTAGAAGACATGTTGAGGAGATGAGTGGTGGAGGAGATGTAGTGAAGTGGAGTGATTTAGAAAATGTAGAGGAGTGAGGAAGATGCTGTAGAGCAGAAGCGTGATGGATGAGATGTAGAGGAACGCAGTGGTGGAGTTTGGGGCTCACCCAAGGGGATTGTCCATCTTGTCCAACGTTTGTTTGTTTGTTTTTTGTTGTTGTCAGAATTCAGGATTGAAAGCCACAAAAACAAGTGTGAAATGTTCTGAACCTGAGTGGGGTAGAAGGGCACATTTTCCCCCAGCGGTTTCCAGGTTTGGTGGTTTCTGATTGGCTAGGAAAATGCACACGAGGGGTTAATGAGGGCAGTTTATTTAAAACTGCAGACACTGAAATGGCACATTTGAAAGTAGATCAAGAATTCCAAAAGACATCATTTGGGGTGTCAACATATAGAAAGTTAACAGAGCCATTTAAGTCTTATATTAATTAAGACTTTTCTTAAGTTGTTTAGAAAAAGAGTCCAGTGGAATTACAGTGAGTTTTTATTTAACATGGCGGTGAAAAAGGTTGAGGCGTACATCTGTTTTTCATTTGTTTCTAAAAGCTTTTAGAAATATGGGTCCCCACATTTCAGGATCCAGCTTGGAGTCCCTAGTATGTGGTTAAACAAGAATGTGTGTGTGTGTGTGTGTGTTAGCTGACCCCAACTCTTTTCCTTTTCTTTTTTGTTTCCCAAGGGTCAAACCCTTCTTTTGAAGGCATACTGATGCGTTTGAAGATTTTGACGGAATATTTAAGTGCTTTTAACTTTGTCTTAGACAGTAACAAGAGGACAATAATTCGCTATCTAATGGCATTCTGTTAAAAAATGTCTAAAATATGGGAATATAGATCCCTGTTTGAGACATGTCACTTTGACCTCCTGATTGCATAATTGCAATCAATGTTTTGGACACTTTTAAATTGCAATCCTTTCCAAGCTGCCAGATTTCACTACACTGTCATTCAACTGTACACAAAGATACTGAGCAGAACAAAATGACAAAACTCAACCCAAATCACCAATATGGAGATACAATAAACACATTTCTTAGAAGCTGTAGATATTGCACGTAAACCCTTAAACCATTTCACACACACACACACACACACACACACACACACACACACACACACACACACACACACACACACACAATCACCTCAGTACAATGGTACTGGACTGACAAACACACACACGTGCAAACACACTGCTCTACAACCATCCAGCAATTTCACACACCAACCTGCAACTGCTTTTTTGCAAACTTTTTATTACCTGTTATTTGCACAAGAACCCATTTGTATCTTTGCTGCTACTTCGGCAACTAATGTTTACTGTTTGTCATCATCATCTTCTGGACAAATTACTTACAAAACCTCAAATCACCATCTCACACTCTTGCATTGAACAGTACTGTGGTGTTGTCCTCCTGTTTGCACATTTGCTGGCGCAGGGTCTTTTGCATGGTTCTTGGATAGTTTTGTTAATTGATGGTGTTCATTTGTTTTGTCTTAGCTAGTCAGCTAATTAGATGTCTTAGTTAGCGAGTTAGTTTAGTTACATTCTGTTGCATGTGTCCCCTGGTTGGTTCGTGTCACTGTGTACTGAACTGTAAATGGTTGAAATGGCAATAAAAGCTTACTTGACTTGACTTGACTTGACATCATAGCACTGTGGTCGGCATCAGAGTCTGTCCAGAGTCTGTGGGTGCAGTTCTTATTTACTGTAGGAATGAAGTGGATTTAGGAGTCCGATGGCAGTTGGGTAAAAACGCTGGCTACATCTAACAGCTCGGCTCAGCAGACTTTTTGCGATATTACACCGGAGGCCTGGAGGGAAAGCGAGCAGTGACAGGGGTGGCTGGAGTCATTGATGATGCTAATGGTAGCATTTGTCAGGCAACATTCATGGGCCACTAGTGAACCTTCTTAACAAGAGAAGAGACATGGAGGGACCAGGTTAGTTTGTCAGCGCCCTGAACCCACAGGAACTTTGTATGATGAACAGGACGAATGATCTCCACAGCAGCGCCAGTTAAATATGGGCCGTTTCCTCCAGGAGTCGTTCACCATCTTTTTTTCTTTTTGCATTTATTCTTAAAAAGGTCCCACTTCCTTTCCGTATGGCGTCTCCTCACCGTCCCAGATGAGACGCACCACGTCTGTGTCGTTCCAGGTAATTAGGAGGATTAACTCTGATCTGCGGGGCTCCGTCTTCACTCATTCCATCAAACTAGTGATGTTGGCTCGCTCACTGAGAAATTTAAACACGTAGTTAGATATCCATCCTCATTTATTTTGCTTAAACACACACACACACACACACTACTGAAATCTGCATCGAGACACTAACCAGCTAGACTTTAATAAGGAAACGTCTAAAACAGTTTGAATGTAAAAGTCAGTTGTTTGTATTTTAAACCTACAGTCTGTCACTGTGTTCACGTCAGTGCATAATTGCTGCATGATATTAACGTGAATTGTCTTTTTTCTATTTCTAAATTGACCACTTCTACTCAGAGCTGCGAAACTTCACGCTCTCTGAGAATCAGGGTTATATAAGGATCCCTGTAACAGGCTGCAGGGAATAAACAGAATTTATTCCAGATCAGACCCTGGTGGACATCAACATGAGGCCGGCGTGGAGAAACCGAAAGCTTGGAAGTTATCAGAAAATTGAAATTGCTGTGCAGGAGAAAGAAAACAGCATGCTTACCGCTGAGGAGGAAGGACAAGAAAAGTCGATGGTTTGAGGCGGGGTTTCTTTCTGCTTGGAAAAGACAGAAGAGATTATTGTGTATATATGGATGTCTGCAAAATATCCAGCAGTCATTTTTGGGTTGGGTTGGTGGGGGGTGGGGGGGAGGTGGGGGGTGCTTATTGAATTGACCCCGGGACTTCTTCCATAAATGATAAATAAACATCTGCTTACAGAAAACATCCCCGTCAATGAATCGTAGCTACAGAAGCGATAGAATGTTCGAATGAACACATTATAATAGAAACGTGCGCTGCTGTCAGGGACACTGGACACGCTTAATGTGCATCTCTGTAGCACTTATCCTGTACAGGGTCACTGGACACGCCAGCTTATCACACGTCATTCATCTCAACAGAGGAATTATTGCTAATTTAGTGGCCAAACAATGGAATTACAACAAGCAAAACGAAAAATACTCATCATCGTCTGAGATCTGGTGGCGCTGTGGCGCTGTGGTTAGCTCTGTCGCCTTGCGCCACCAGGGTCTGGGTTCAATTCTCAGCCAGGTTCAATTCCTCTGTGTGCATGGAGTCTGTATGTTCAGTTCTAGATCCCCTCTTTGCTCTTCTTCATCTAGAGCCTTTAGTTGTGCTGATCCTCGTCTCTGGAATTCTCTCCCCCAAAACATCTGTAACACAAATTCAAATCTCAACTTAAGACTCACTGATTCACAAACGCGTATTCTACATGAACGGCAGAACTGAAATTCTGAATCATTTGTTTTTAAATGACTTAAATTATGACTGTCTCTTTTCATTTCATTTTGTTTTAATCTTTTATTACTCAACATTATCTTTGTTATCAATGTTATCTTGTTTTATTGTATCATTTATCCTTGGGTGACCAGAAAGGCGTCTATATAAATAAAATGCATTATTATTATTATTATTATTATTATTATTATTATTATTATTATTGTTGTTGTTGTTGTTATTAATTGGCATTTCCAAATTGCCTGTAGTGTTTGAATGAGTGTGCAAGTGTGTGAAGGTATGTACAGTATGTGTGTGTGTGTGTGTGTGTGTGTGTGTGTGTGTGTGCCCTGCAGTAAATTAGCACCCTGTCCATGCTGTAAGTCTCCTGAGACAGGCTCCAGGCCCCTTGTAGTCCTGTCAGCTTCTAAGTTTGTATTTATTAGGAAATAATCGTAAATAAATCTAGCGCAAAGCAAAGGCAAAGTGTAAGATGCAGCCTACATACTCACTTTATGGTGCAGGTTTTAGGTCACCTGTGTTGATTTTGAGATGAACATTGCTGAATCCTGG
Organism: Clarias batrachus; assembly: GCA_003987875.1. Classification (NCBI taxonomy): domain Eukaryota; kingdom Metazoa; phylum Chordata; class Actinopteri; order Siluriformes; family Clariidae; genus Clarias; species Clarias batrachus. The sequence continues at coordinate 222,683 of QMIH01000668.1, read as the reverse complement.
CCGCTGAATGTTGTCGACTCTTAACTGCTGTAAATTACAGTTCTGTTGAAAATGGACTTGACAGTAGGTTCAAGTCAGACGTGTGAGACGAAAATGAAAGGTATCTGTGTAGAGTTCGTACATCACACCATCTTGCATAGTGACATTTTCTTACATGTTGTACTTGAAGCACGTCCAGCTGTGTGTGTGTGTGTGATCAGAGAGGAGTGACGGTCCAGGAGGCCTTGCTTCTTCTGTGCTTATGTTATTTACAGACGAAAATCACAACCCCCTTCATTCGTTAGTCCGGCGGTGAAGCCTATGTAAAACAGCGCGTGCGTTAGTGACTTGCAGCCTGATTAAGCCTCGGCTCACGCTGATAGCCGTGATGGATGCGCGGCCCTGGCTCTAGCCTGCAACAATTGCCTCGCGTACATTCAATGGGGCCCATTAGCTGTGGATTAGCTGGACAATTGGGAGGACCGGGGAGCCGAGCTGACCGCCCGAGGAGCGCGTGACTCAGCTCGGCACACCGGGTGGTCTGACCGTGCGCGTGGACATTTCTCCTGCTCGCGAGTCCATGTCCCCCACCCCTCCCCCCCCACCAGCTCAGTCTGGCGCTACATTACTGAGAAAAAGTCATTACGGTGGCAATTATGTTCAAGAAGATGTACCCACTCTCCTCGACTCGGCAAACTCACAAACATCCACAAATTGCTTTTTGCTTTGGTGGAGCAATTTGTGCACCTGTGTGTGAGTTTGTGGTTGTGTGTGTATCTGCAGGGTCGACGAGGCCTAATTTCTCCGTACAGAGCTTGGCTTGGTGCCATTATTTTTTTTTTTCGGGATGTCCACTCGGCCAGTCTGAGCGCTTTTCTGCTAATTGGTCGTAATTAAAGGCTCGTGTGGAGCACAGAGTGCACAGGAAGTGAGAGCGAGGTGTAGAGGAGGGACATGATCGGAAGTAAGGAGAGAAAGAATCTGCAAAAAGGGAGATGAGGAAGTAGATAGAGGAGAAAAAGAAAGAAAATAAAAGTATGTATACTGAGAAAACCAGCTGGTATGTCATATACATCTACTTAAAAAAAAAAAAAAAGGAATTAAACTTCAACAACATTTCTTTACAGCAAAGAGAGAGAGAGAGGATAAGAACTGAAGTCTCCGTGTCCCCTTATCCCCTCCCAAGACCCCAGGACGTCCCTTACCCCCTAATCAAAGCGGAGTACCCACTTCTTAAAGCCCAGTACCCCATCTCTAACACCTCAACACTCTTTGCTGTCATATTTCAGGGAGAGGAAGTAAAGTGAGGGTGAACGTATGCCTGGCGCGGTGCTTCCCTCATGTGGCTGTTTCACAAATCACACAACAATTTCTGTCTTTCTTACTTTCTATGTGTAAATATAGTAATGTAATTTATATCCCATAAAATCTTAAATTAGCTTAAATGCATCCTTATGAAAAAGATTCATGCTTTACAAATCCGACTGTCATACACTGTACACAATTCTTTTAAGTGAAATTCTTACTTCAGTCGGGTTTCAGGCCCCATCATAAGTTAAAATCACAAATGACTTGTTTTTAGCTTCGGACCCACGCTGCATCTCAACACTCGTCTTACTTCAGCTGAGCACATCATCCACACCGAGCTCCTGACCTGCACTCGATCTACAGCAAGCGGTGCTGGACCAAGGCCAGGAAGATCATGAAGGACCTCAGTCACCCCAGCAGTGGACTGTTCTCTCTCTGTTCAGGTCAGGAAAGTGATTCTGTTCCCTGAAGGTCGACACAGAGAGACTGAGGAGGAGCTTCTTCCTGCAGGAGATACGGTGTCTCAACCAGAACATCACACAGGACTAAAACACCTCTGCATTTTTTGCACACACAGAACGGATAATTATGGCAAACGCACATTTGCACACTTCAAGGACTTTTTTCACATTTCCCCCTCATCTCATTTTCATTAAATATTACTGCAATATTTGTACAGACATAAGTGTTTATAAAGCGTTATATTTTATATATTTTAGATTTCCTATACATTTTTTGAAAATTCTTGTATCTGGCATCTTGTTTTATAGTTTAACTCCTCTATTTTCATTCTATTTCACTATTTATTTCCTTATTTCTTGTAAAAAAAAAAATGTTAAGGTCACGGCCGGTCGTCTGAGTATTTCACTGCATATCGTACTGTGTATGACTGTGTATGACTGTTTATGACTGTGTATGACTGTGTATGACTGTTTATGACTGTGTATGACTGTGTATGACTGTTTATGACTGTGTATGACTGT
>QMIH01000668.1:204738-216069 GCA_003987875.1 Clarias batrachus | reverse complement strand
GCTTAATAACACACACACACACACACACACACAGACACAGACACACACACACACAGACACACACACACACACACACACACACACACACACACACACACACACACACACACACACACACACACACACACACACACACACTACCTCTGCTGACATTTTAACAGACTCTACCGTTCCCCACATTCCTGATCTGTTCCTGATGAATGATGTTGAGATGAAATCCGGCTGAGATCATCAGGACGTTCGGGAACATCAGTACTCACAGAAACCCTAAACATTTTAAGCAAGTTAGAAGATTGGAACTGCAGTAAATGTTGAATTGACATTGAGTGGAACATGAGCGCTATGGCTATCTCCAGCTACAGCTAACACTAGAGAGAGAGAGAGAGAGTCTGAAGTTATCATCCATCGTCCTGAAATCATTTCAATTTCATCCATCCATCCATCCAGTGAGCCAGTCTGCCATCAACCTCACATATATCCAGTCATCTATCATCCATCTCTACATCCATCTCCTCGCCCATCTTCAAATCCATCTATCATTCAAAAATCCAACGATCCATCCATCTATCCAGCCGTCGTGATCTCTCTAACACAGGGCTCTCAAACTCAGTTCCTGGAGGGCCGCAGCCCCACAGAGTTTTGTTCCAACTCTGCTCCAACATACACACCATGTAGTTTTCAAATAAGCCTTAATGACTTGTTTAGTTGGATCAGGTGTTTTTAATCATGTTTGGAACAAAACTCTGTGGGGCTGCGACCCTCCAGGAACTGAGTTTGAAGCCCCTGGTCTAACACCTTTCCATCCATCCACCTATTCATCCACCAATCAACCCATTCAGCTAGTTTACTTCCATCTTTTACCTCTCCATCTATTCACACATCCATCTATACATCCGTTACCCATCCCTCCTAGAATCCACCCACCTACCCATCCCTCCTTTCATCTATTCATTTATCCATCCATCATCCACATATTCATCCGTCTGTGTTTGTGTGTGAGTGACTGAGAAAGCAGCAGATCAGAAAAGAGAGAAGGAGTGAGAGAACAGACAGAAGAAAGAGATGCAGAGAGTCGAGTGTTATTCTATAATCTGCTGAATAATAAACGTGGATGTCCGGTTTAAAGCTTCCGTTCTTCCTGTCTGAGGTTTAAAGCTCTGTGTTTGTGTTTAAAGATGATCTGGATAAACTCTGCCTCAGGAGCTGCAGGAGCTACAGGAGATACAGGAGCGATTCTCACTGCATGCAGGAAGCCTTTCTCCATCAGTGGGACTGAACGTTTGGGCGTCGGCCCACAGAATCCGGGCGTGTAGACATCAAAACCCACCGCTTGTATTTATTTTTGTCATAATGGTTTGATAATTAGAATTAGAATAGAGTTTCATCTCAGTGTGATCTTTATCCAGTCGTGTAGTTTGGTAGAGACAAGCTGTGTGTGGAGGAACAAGAGAGAGAGAGAGAGAGAGAGGGAGAGAGAGAGAGACACCCGGTGGAGCAACAAGAGATGTGCTAGTAGTGGAGGCTGCCCGGGGGTCGCTGGAGATCAGGTCACAGCAGATGAAATATGCTGATTGAGCTTTTTAACAGTCGCCAGCAGCGAGACCGCGTCCCTGCGACTTTCATCCCCACGAAGGATGACATTTAAAATCTGTCAAGACACGTATTTCTAGTTGCGATGTTTTTTTCTGAGACACATACCGTAAGATTTCCCAAGTGCAGCTCGCGCAAAAAAAATCTGTATCTGATTTGTGCTTAAACTGCAGCATAAACTTTATATTACAGCACATTCACACATTCGCCATGTTCGGAAGTGTTCAGCTAACATTCTCCCTAAATTAATGAGAAATTACTGATGGTATGGTGGATTATTTTAAGTTTGATGCTAACTAAAATGCAAGTGCATGAAGTCGAGAACGATCAAGGCATCAGATATACCTAATTACTGTTATAATAATTGTCATGTTTTTTATGTATCTTAGGCAAACTTCATTAGGCTTAAAATACGACTTCTAATCCAAAGACGCAATAACACAGTTAAGAACAAAAGATTTATTGAATCTGTTATTAATCTGATTCATCATCCCGACTCTGAACCACCTGATACGTCCGCTTCTTCCTGATGGACTTTCATCTCCAGGTTCATTATCATGATTTCTAAACAACGCAGGAAATGTATTTTTGTCTGTAAGGATTATCACACCCTGAAGAGCTGCCACTTCACCGCGTGTGTGTCGAAGGCATTCTAGTGAAAGAGCTCGTCTCTGTCTGGAAGGGGGGAATATTACAGCGGGTAACGTCGTCCCCAGACGCCTCGCGCTCAGTCGTGCATCTGTCAAGGCGGCGTTCGGTTCGTCTGGATCCTGCGCTCGTGTCACGTCGTCTTAGTGCCGTGCTGTTTCCAGGGCTGAGCTTTAGAAAAGTTAAACAGGATGCAGTGACACTGGCTTCTGTTACTCTAATAATAATAATAATAATAATAATAATAATAATAACAATAATAATATTCTTAGTAATAATAATTAGACTATTCTAAGTCAGGGTATTTTTATTCATTTATTTATTTTATTTTATTTTAATATTTTTATTTTTATTTATTAAATTTTTTATTTATATTTATTTTATTATTTATTTGTTATTATTTTTTATTTTTTTATTTTTTATTATTTAATTTTTTTTATAGACTCTAAAAGTGATTCTAAAAGTTCCTCACATTGATATTTATGAGTGCTGTCGATCGATTAAAAAAATTGATAATAAATGACAAAACAGATTATGCAGATTTATAATCTCTCAAACATGAACACTTAACAAATGTTAAATTAAAATCTCTGGAATGTTAAACTCCTCGCTGCAGTAATCATAGCGTCCATCATCTCCTTTTCAACTTTGCTAGCACACGTTCGTCCGTCTGTTTAACACGGCCAGAGTGAATGAGCGCGGTCACCATTTGTGATTGTGATCAGACGTGCTGTTACACCGCGCGGGTTCTGGTTACTTACGGATGTCCAGTGATCTCCAGTAAGTGCAATAAAAGTAGCTTCTGCTGCTCATCTTAATACTAATTAGAGCAGGGGTCTCAAACTCAGTTCCTGGAGGGCCGCAGCCCCACAGAGTTTTGCTCCAACCCTGCTCCAACATACATACCATTTAGTTTTCAAATAAGCCTTAATGACCTGTTTAGTTGGATCAGGTGTTTTTAATTATGGTTGGAACAAAACTCTGTGGGGCTGCGGCCCTCCAGGAACTGAGTTTGAGACCCCTGAGTTAGACTATTCACACATAACATGCCGCAATAGTGGGAGGCCATTGGGGTCAAAACCGGTCATATAATTAATTTGCGATAACAGAAAATTGTACAGCGTTAAAATTTGTAGATGAATCACACGTGCTTGAACGCGTTAATAATTACACGAGAAAGATTCCTCACATGCAGAGGCTGCGGGTTTACACCGGTGCCGTGCTGTACTGTGCGATTTATTCCCACAACTGTAATTAATAGAACAAATCACCCTAAAACCTGCTGTCCTCAGATCTCTATGTTCTTTGAAGTTCATGCAAATGAACTTGAGTTTTCCAGCTGAACGGCGTCACTGAAACATGATCACACTCTCACCCAGAGATTCCAAAGGTGACGTCTAGAGAGCAAATTGGTCATGGTCTCTCGGGGAGGGGCGACAGCACTCTCACACTCTCACACTCTCACATCAATGATGGCGTTGTGAGCAGCACTTTGAAAAGATGAGGTCAGCTCCCTTGAAGGAAGCATGTTCATAGTCCCTGCTGTTTTTGGTTGCTAGTGGAAGATGTTGTGAGATTGTCCTGAAGGACTGGCCGGCTGCTGGGAGCTGGCTATGACTAAATTAAGGACTCCTCTCGACTAAATTATGACCTGCCCCCCCCCCTAAAATAAATAAAATAAATAAACAATAATAATAATACTCATCCTTCCCCTTGGCTCTAAATGATTAGAAACGATTAAACCAGGGAGGATCAGCCGAAACATCAACAGCACGGCAGCAGCAACGTGACCGAAAGACCTTCTGCATGGTCACACAACATGGAGGCAGATCGTGAAGCATGAATGGGGATGTACAGTATCAGGTAATCTATGAGGCATGTTCAAGTCAAACAGGGAAATTTCTGCAAAGTCGACATTTACAGACGACTTCAAACACAGTACGGTGATGAGACTCTCAGCCGTATTCAAACATTAGAACATGCAAACATTTTAAAGAAGACCAGACGTTACGTCTGTGAATGATGATCATCTCTGAGAGAACGTTCTACCCTGATGGTGTCCAAGCACTAGTGAGACACTGGGACCAGGAGATTATTATATAGAGACATAAAGGGAGTGCTTACTCTCAGGACTGTGTTCTGTTATTCTGTACAATCTAAAGTCCCGGTTTGACTTGAACAGCCTCTGTGATTCAGAGCACAGAGACAGGCTGCTACAAGAAAAGCACTCAAGACTGCCAAGCAACGAGCCCCAGAGCATCCTAATCAGGGGACAGGAGTTATATTAACGTCCATGGACGGTCAGATTCGGTGATCATTATCTTCAGTGAGTGAAGCAGCACCTCGCTCTGCTCCTGATATAACACCGATGGTTCCTGCGCCCACAAGGCTGACAGTGAGTCATGTTCATGACATAAAAACATCATTTGAGCTGTGGATTTTAAACTCGATTCAGGAAATTATTTTGTAAACAGTGTTGTCAAAAATATGGTGATCATAGTAAAAAGCTAAAGTTAAAAGTGTTTTTATCATAAATGAAATACTAAACATTTATGGGCTGAGTAACTTCTAAAGATTTTAAGGGAATAACACGACCTGCTGACTCACGTGTGGCGTTATAGTTATTGCGTTTTATATAACTCTTATTCTGTTAATATAAAGCTAATATTATATTCCTCACTTCGGTTAGCTTAGGTTAGCATGTTAATCATGCTAACATGCTGCTTCATGTAGCTTAGCACAAAAAGGCTATTTCTCGGTGGCTAAGCTAATGCCTTATGGAGTTTACAGATGTTTGTAAATGTTCTAATGTATTTCACCTCGTTTTGGATAGCTTTAGATTAGGGTTGCTATTATACATTTGGCTCAATTTTAGTTAGCTTATGACACTGCTATCGGTAATGTTATTTAGCACGAGCATGTTAGCTACAGCTGGCTAAAATAATGCCTCATGCAGCTAAAAGATGTTTATGAATATTGTCTGTGTAAATCTTCATAGCTTTTGTTTAGCAGATATTTAAAATATCTCTGCTCAGGTGTAGATGTGTTAAATGTGCATGACATTATGCTAATATCTCGGATGTAAATGTTTGAGATGCACTCCATGGTCTGTGGCCCACCAACAGATAATGTCCAGCCTGTTGTCTATCAACAAATACAGAGGAGCAAAAAAAATGTATACACATTTTGAAGGCAATCGAGACTCATACTGAGTAAGTGTACGCGTGTATGTATGTGATATTGGCTTGCTCATCTCATTATCTGGACACATTTTTCTTACACATATATACATTTCCACAAGTCTTCTTTTCATTTTCTTTTCATTTCTGTGAAGCTGCTTTGAGACAATGACCATTGTTAAACGCGCTATAGAAATAAAATTGAATTGAATTATAGTAGAATTAATTAACACCAACAACAGTTAGGAATTATTTTAAGACACAAAGCTCAGCTGTTCTGGAAGTTCATTTAGAGTCACCAGCCTCAGAAATCACCAATTATCCTCAAGCAGCACCTCAGATTAGAGGCGTTATGAAGCTTCACAGAGCAGAAGGAGCAGATATACATCTCAATATCAACTGTTCAGAGGAGATGATTGTGTGTTTTATAGAAACGCCTTCAGTGTTGATTTACAGTGAAATAGAAGGGGTGTCCAAACTTTTGACTGGTAGTACATGTATCCCTGGACATCCCAGGTGTTCTACAGTGGTTAATGACACTACCTGTGGGTCGCTAACAGTGTAATGAGAGTAAATCTGCAGTGAATCTGGTGAGTTTCTCAGGACTGAACACCTCCTCCATGGTTTCTTCTCCTCACCTGGAGCTCCTACAGAGAACCGCTCAGAGTGTAACACCACTCTCACCTCCTGGTCATTGCACTGTGTGTGGGCGGAGCTAAATAACTGGTTAAATGAAGAAACGAATCATAATCTACTGATAATAAATGGTGTTTGTGGAACTGTTGTATAAAAGCGATATCACACTCGAGGTCGTGCTGTTGTACTGAATATCAGCACGGCTGTGATCTCTTCAGGGCCACGCCCACAGCATTAGCTCATGTGTATTGTTAAGTAAAATTATTACTTTAATAAAATGTACTCATGCATTATTGTTATCAGTTCCGTCTTTCTCTCTGATCAAAAGTCAAACTGAACTCCAGCCAATCTGTTCTCCAGCGAAAGACACTTCAGCTTGCGTTCTTACTCCAGGGACAAAAGTGTGTTGTGATGTCGTTGACACACTCTTCGAATTCCTCAGCTGCATGTTTTTTTTTTTTTTTTGGTAATATACTTGTCAACTGAATCGCCGTCCCACTTGTACATCCTCACACCTGTGAAAGCATAAACATGATATTTTCTCTGGAGTGATGCGTGACAATGAGAATGCAAACCCGAGAGGATTTGACAGTAATTCTCTCACAGCCTGTGTGTGTGTGTGTGTGTGTGTGTATATATACGTGTGTGTGTGTGTGTGTGTAAGGACGGATCTCGCTCATGGGATTTGAAATAGAATCCGCAGAACCATGGTGATGAGTTTTTGTCGGCATCACAGCACCTTTTCTTCCCGCTGGAGCGATTTTGGGATATTAATATCAGCGTACCTGTGACATGAATTATTTATTTTTCAGCGCTGTGCTGCATTTTCAAGAGTGACAGATTTGCTGTGTTTGCTTTAAAAAAAAATACCAAAATAGTGTTTTGTGCTTGACGGAGAAAGGTTCCTGTGAATGATCATTAATCCTGAGTAAAAAAAAAAAAAAAAAAAAATTCCTTTGAAAACAAACAAGTGCAAAACCAACCTTGACTTAAACCCAATCAAGCTGTAGTGTTTATATTCCACAGCAGCACAACCTCCCACACTGGCACAGAATGCAGAACCCTATGGGTGACGAGGTTGTTCCACTCAGGAAGCCCTTTAAGCTTCTATGGAATCCTTCACCAGAGTGTTTCCTAACCAGAACATCTTGAAGGGAATCAAAGCCTCCAAAAATGGGTTTAACTTGGAACTCCATGTTTCATCACGAAACCCCTTAAAGAAGCCCTTTTCTAAATGCGTATGTGTATTAGCTACGAAAAGTTAGTGCGCAGTGCAATCTACAGATTACTGATCATTTTATCCACGTCCTAATATCTAGAACCTCGCAAGGGTGCATTGGATAATTACATTCCTCAAAGGAACAGAAAGTGTTTTTGAGGCTTTCAAGTAGAAGCAATTTTGAAAACCTTAACTAAAATCCATGAACTTTTAACTATTTCAAAAGATCCCTGTTGCACCCTTTTTTTCTAAGAGTGTGTCTAAGAGCAAGTTAAAACCTTTTCATCTCAATTCCTGGAACCTCCCATGTTCCTGCTCTACTCCGAGAAGAAACGGTTCCATAATGGGTTTAATAATTAATTATTAGGTTATTAGTTTTCTAAAAGGACGCAATATTTTTTCCTATCATAAGGGATTCCACGTTTTTAAAATCCTAAAACGCCATTGAACCCTTGAAGGTCCCGTTTCCCTAAAAATGTATCAGTGAGTGTTACAAATTACACATCATCGCTCTTTATGAGGTACTTCCTGAAAAATGTGGCTCTTCAAGGGTGTGTTGGATAAAAAAAAAAAAAAAAAGTTTACTAAAAGAACCTAAAATGTTTTTGGGTCAGAGAGGCTTTCAATCCTTTAAAGGTGCTTTTGATAATGAAGGGTTGTTTGTTTAAAGAATCTTTAAAGAAAATATTGAAGAACCATTTCTTCCAGAAGTAGAGCAAGAACATGACAGGTACATGACAGTACAACCTTTTTAAAAGTGGAAAAAAAGTCCACCAAACCCTCAAAGAACCGAAACGTATATCAAATAGTGTGTATTTTTGTGTTTTTCGTTTTGTTTTACAGGAAACAGTCAGGATTTGAAACTCTTGGGTCTTGGTAGACTCAGGTCCTTCACGAGTTATTTGAAACTTTGTTTCTTCAGTATTTCTTTGGTTTCATATAATAGGAGGTTCTGACCTTCTAAAAATCTCTTGTCAGAGGAACCACTGTTGTGGAACTGGACATGGAACGTTTAAGACTTCTGGATTGTGTAGAAGTGTTAAATTTGTTGTGATGAAATAAATGGAATTTACGAATAAAATCAGCTTCAGATTCATCAATCAAAAAACAAAAAAACAAATGACAATAATACAATAAAAATGGCTTTTTTTTTTTACCCGGACTGATCCTGAGGTTGAACTCTGCTTACACTGTTCGCTCTCTGAGCTTTAAATGATTCGTCACAGGTCAGAGAGGAAGTTTCCTCAGTCTCATCCTGACTGGTTAATATTTGCATGAGTTGCTTGGCTTAATTATAACTCCATAATCCTAAATTATAATCATGTTTTTCAAAATTACTCCAGTTTCATTATTTTAGACATAATAACATATAATTATAATAATTTAGGAGATAATTATAAGCCTGGTATGATCACTGAGGTTATTATTGTTATCCATTTATTCATTAATTAATTCTTTATAGCGTTTATTCTGTAGGATACGGCCTGGAGGTCTGGAGCCAGGGGACAGGAGGAAACCCAGCAACCACAGGAAGAACGTGTAAACTCCACACACACACACACACACACACACACACACACACACACACACACACACACACACACATACACACACGAGGTGGGAATCGAACCCTTGATCGAGGTGTGAGGCCCAAATCCTAACCAGTATTATCACTATTACTATTATTATGATTATTATTATTATTGTAGTGGATGAATAGAGACCACTCAGCTCCATCTACATCTAAAAAGGGCAAATATATATTATAAGATAAATAACATAAATACAAATATAAATCTGTATTGTAAATTAAAGCATGTTCTATATAATATATAATTAAATTCAGATCTTAAAAAAAAAAAAAAAAACATTTTAATTTTGTTGTAACCCATCGACTTCCAAAGTTCCCTAAAAAAATAAAAAATAATAATAGTAAATAAAATATATCTATATTTATTGTCCTTTTTCTATTGGCTGAGCTGTATGAGGGTGTGGCCTGGCCTGGCCAACATGGCTGGTGGAAAAAGAAAAGGGGGAGGAGTCAGGTTTAAGAGGCAAAAAAGAACAATAGAAATTATTATAGTGGCTGAAAAAAAGAGGAATTAAAAACAAAGAAAGAAAACTCTGAAAGTTCTGCTGAAGTAAATCATTCTTTTGATTGTGTAAAGCTGATTCGTGACAATGTCAATTGTTAAAAGTGTTATACAAATAAAAGAAATTGAATTGAATTGATTTAAGGCTAAAGGTCTTCGGAAGCTGCTCGTCTGTGATCTACTGGGATTACGTCTGGCCTGATAACCTCAAATTCTAAAATCAAACATTTCACATTTTTCTCCTTTTTGTTCATTCATTCATTGATAATTTTTTTGCTGAGAAAAACTTTGATCCAAAAAATGTCAATTCTAAAATGTGCCCTGGACACTTATTTCCCTCCCATACCAACACCTTGGACTTTCAGTTAGTCTATTACAGTATCACTTGTTGTTGAAGGGTTGACCTTCAGTTGGTGTGTATGCTAATTCTTTATGAATATTTAAAGTTTTTATAATAATCTATCCTGACAAATAATCAAAATTGAAGGAAAAACATTTCTTCAGCACTTCTAATGCAATTGCAATTAATGTTAAAACTATTTTTTTTGTGAAACAGAAATAAAGCTGAAATGCTGTTTATCTTTCATAACCTACAGTACATAAACATTCATTGGTTTTATATTATTGTTTCCAACAATCACATGAGATCGATATATACTGTAGATTACTGTACTTTTATTAATCCCAGAGGGGAATTGTAAGTACAACAGCCAGTTAATGGATTGTACTTCAAAATACAAACAAAAAAGGTCTGAGAAAATGATTGAAGATTATTGAAACATTGAAATACAGTGAAACCTCGGCGATCGAATTTACTACGCTCTGGAGGCGAGTTGTTCAGGTGAAATTTTGTAATGCAAAATTTCCCAAAGAAAATAATGTAAATGCAGATAATTTGTTTCAGCCACTTAAAATAATACCAATATTACCAATTTCCAACACATCATATTTTTGCCATCAAAAAAACATCAAAACATTTAGCAAAGACGTGTAAATGAAGTAAAATATGAAATAAATAGACATTAAACCTCATTTAACCTTAATTTATGATTCCTCGCTGCTTTAAAAACCAACCTGAAAGCGGCTCCCTTTTCCGTCCTTGCTACCCTTCTTGGGACCCGCGGTGCAAACAAGTTTGGAACGACTCCTGGACATTCCTGATGTGTTCATTTGTATGCGAAAATCCTTCGTATGCTGAGGATAATAACTTTCAGTTCTTAAGGCAAAAATTCAGGAAGGTGGGCGTTCGTATGCCGAAGGTACCGTGGTGGCGGTTTTGTAGTTTCCAAGCTTTGACTAGCTATAGCACTAAGCACTGTGCTCTTTTTAAAGATTGGAATTTGCTCTACAATAAGTAAAGTCCACATTACATACACGGAGATTACCCATAATGCCCTGCTCTGTCGCTTTATAAGCAAGTGAGGTTTTTAAAAAGTCAGACGCCTTTGCAGGTGAAAAACTGTTCATCGCATTAGTGCTCTTTGATTCGGGCGTCTTTGTTGTGTCCATGTCGGTGAGCCTCAGCTCCTGAGTGAGTGTAAATAAGATCTGAATAAATTATGAATTAAATTATAGATGAGCGACTTTTAAGAAGAAACGTGCGTCCTTCAAAGCAAGCTGTTGAGGTCGGCTTCGGTGCTTTTCAGCGCTCTTTGTGGAGGTTCCTCACATTCTCTGATGACCGACGGTCCTGTCTGGACACACACACACACACATGTGCATACACACACATGCATCAACACGTTTGTGTATCTTGGCTTGCGCTTGTGTGACGATCAAGAAGATGGAACGCATTCAAAAGTCGTGAGCTTCAAGATTTCCTGTAGGTACAGCATGACTTTGAAATCAAGGTGATAGTGTGTGTGTGTGTGTGTGTGTGTGTGTGTGTGTGTGTGGAGTTTACACGTTCTTCCTGTGGTTGCTGGGTTTCCTCCTGTCCCCTGGCTCCAGACCTCCAGGCCGTATC
>QMIH01000668.1:184472-204564 GCA_003987875.1 Clarias batrachus | reverse complement strand
GTGTGTGTGTGTGTGTGTGTGTGTGTGTGTGTGTGTGTGTGTGTGTTAATGCGCTGAGTTGTATGTTAATTACTTTTCATTAAACATAATAAAGATTAAACATGGAAAGAGCTTGAATAAACACAACACATGTACTGTAGGTTGTATATGATGTATGTACTTATTTATGTACACCATCATAAACATGCGGCAAAATATATACGTGTGAGTGTATAGTATAAAAGTAATAACATACATGCAGTAATATAAAAGATTAATCAGTAATGAATTATTGCAGTAATTATTAAGATTTAAATTGCCGTAATATAAAACAGAAGTTCGAGGAGAAGAAAGACTGGCTGGCTAATTAAAGCACCATTAGGCGGTTCCACAAGAGGGCGTCAGAGACAAGAAGGAAATATATTGTAAATTATATTTCTCATTTAGATTTTCTCGTTTATATAGTCAAATCTAAAAACGGATGTAACAGTTCAGAAGCGTGCAGGTTTGGCTTGCAATGTGATGCAAATGGCCTCCATAAGGACCAGCTTGACCTGACTTGGGATCTACAGGAGAGAGAGAGAGAGAGAGAGAGAGAGAGAGAGCATCAGCAACCCTAATGCTGGATGACTGTTTTTGAAAGTTAATAAAACTTTTCAAAATTATTTTGGGATAAGGTTACATGAACGACCCAAACACAACATTGCGATGCAACCTCCAAACAATGAAATTATAACCTTAATGTGGAACATTTATGCCAATTAGCATCCATTGGCGCAGTCCATAACCAGCACATCCCTGCCCCCCTTAAGTTTCCAGAAGGGTTTAGAATTCCGATCAGAGATCAAAAGAAACAACAGCTTCCCACACACAGCGTGTGTCTCTCATATCACTTAGTGTTCTCAAACATTTCACTCTGAGGTGCATCGTAGTGTACACACAATATTACATACAATATTACAGCATTAACAGCACGCCCCCTAGTGGTCGGGTGGTAGCCTTACAGTGAGCTTACCCGAGAGACCGGAGTTTGAGTCCTCCCAGTGTTAATCTTGTTCTGAAGTTGGTTTTGTAATGTTGTGTTCCGGGTGTTTGTTCGACGTTATTCCATCATCATGTAGTCAATGTTGCTCTGCCGTCATTTCTACCAATACTCACATTGTCCCAGTGTCCATAACGTTGACGAACTGGGAGAGAAGACGACATGTTCATAAATGATATTTAAAAAATTGTCACTAAATCAATACATGATGATGCACATCTTCCTAAATCCTAAATATCACAGGTTGTTCAGTTTAGTTTAAGAGTTCCTTCACACGTTGTGTTGCTGAGACTCACTCCTCATATTAGCTGTGTTTTGGTCTCCGCAAAGTCCAACATCTGTCCGAGTGACCTTGTGGTTCTTTCTCATGACGTGTGTGTGTGTGTGTGGATATTCCAGGATGAGTTCAGGAAAAACTTCACCACATTATAAGAAAATCAATCTGAGAGCGTCAGAGGGGTGCTCATACTTTTACTGATTCATTAGCTTTATCCTAGCATTTGAATTTTGTTTTTCTACAATCATAGCATTTTTGCACATTTTGACGATTCTTGAAGCCTTTGAACTGTGAGAACTACAAAAGTAAGCCAGAGCTGTTAGCCACTGAAGATATTTTATTTATTTCTCAGCTTCATACTAGTTTTCTACTTTAATTAGTTGCTTTATTTCCTGCTAGTTTTGTCCTTGGTCAGTTTTCAAGTAAATTCTTTTCAGC
This sequence comes from Clarias batrachus, assembly GCA_003987875.1. Taxonomy (NCBI): domain Eukaryota; kingdom Metazoa; phylum Chordata; class Actinopteri; order Siluriformes; family Clariidae; genus Clarias; species Clarias batrachus. The sequence goes on along the minus strand of QMIH01000668.1, from coordinate 202,828 downwards.
CGCTGAACTTTCTACAGATCTATGCTAGTCTTTTTTTCCTTTTACTTTTTCAATTTTCAGTTATAAGCCATCCTTGTAACTTTTTGCTAGCCGCATAATTGTGTGTATATACACCACATGTTCACTTGTGCTTGAAATATTTTAGCTCGTTATCAGTTTTTCTATCATTTTGTAAAGCTATAAATGTTCGACATGCACATAGAGGCATTTCTTCCAACCTAAGAACACTTATTTATTCTTTAGCCACTTGAGAATCTTCTGTTTTGTAAGATTTTTAGGGAACTGCCTTCTGAAACTGATCCTGTTCTACTGAACTTGCAGCCTCCTAACACACAGTATGAGTGCAGATCAAATCCCTGCTCTCCGTCATCACCCGGATGAGGATGGGTTCCCTGCTGAGTCTGGTGACAATCGTTAAAATCGCTATACAAATGAAATAAATTGAGTAGAGTCACGAGATGTAACTGTATTGCTTGTTAATTGTCCTTTAGTAACCTGGTTTCAAGAGGATTTAACTTAAATCAGTTTTGTGAAGTTTAGCCAGAAATGTGAAGCCTTCGGTGGTTTGTCGGGATCCGGTAAATAAAATCTGTTACTACAAATCAAAAAAGGATTTTAATATGGTTTAAACCTGCCTTTGAGATAAATAAGGAATCAAACGAGGTTGTGTGACTTCTGATGCTCGCTCTCTGTACCATGCTAATTAGCATCTTCAAGGCATCGTGTGATTAAAAATAAATGTGTTACAGCCGCGGCTAAGTGGAAAGTTTGTCCTCTAATTGGTCTCACTGACATGCAAATGCAGGAAGGGAAAGGGCTTCAGGAACCTTTGATCGTTTTTTTACCGGCGTTTCTCTAATTGTACGGAATTGCCTTCTGATCAGTAAATATATGTGTTATATATATATATCAAATATGTGCTGATTTATTTTCCCGTTTCTTTTTCAACATCTGCGCAAAAGATTATACAAGATGGCAGGACAGACGACAACAGAAAAACTGACGCGTATCAGGAAACTACGAGGTCTATTTTATATCATTTAACTGAGATAAGAAGCCTGATTTTAGTTCATTAGCAGCTGTTGGTTAAATGGTGGATACTTGTGGTATTATAGCGCGGCGTCCTGCACTGAAGTGAAGCTGGGGGCGGGTAAAGGGCGGGTAAAGGGCGGGGCTGATGATGCGCTGCGTTTTTGTGGAGTTTATAATGATTTTACTTGATCTAATTTACGCCATGACTTTCTGCTGATTCGTTGTTTTAATGAAAAAAACCACAAACACGAACGCAGGCTGATTTATCCTTTAGGACAAAATAGTAGGAGGTGGACTTATAGCATTTGGCAAAAACCACACTTTTTTTGCTTTTAACTCTGATGTTCTTCATCAGTCTGCAATATTCTGACAATTTTTTGTCCTTGTAAAAACTGCAAAAGTCGATTTCTCATTTTGTTGTCACACTCACTGTATGTTGGCCTTCATTATGTCTTGTGACTGTAAAACAATCTTACTCTGTGTTTATGTGTGACAGATTTGAGGTGATACACGTCACACGCCAACAGATGCAAAAGACAAAGTCCTGTGTATATCAGGACCTGAGCAACTGGTGCTATTCTGGCCGCATGCGTTACCACGTCTCATCATGGACAGCAAGTTGGATCAAAGCGCGAACGTGAAATTCTGCAGGAAACTGGGCAAATCTGCCACAGAGACTTTGACATGATTCGGCAAGTCCACGGCGACGCCGCATCGAGTCGTTTGATGTGTTTTGGACGGCCGGCACGATTATTGGAAGACGACGGGAGATCAGGTAGACGTGTTCAACTCCCCGAAAATCTCAAAACTATTCAACAACTTGAACATGAGGACAATCAACAACATTGTATCTGCGTGGCATGGACGAGCCGTGCTTCATGTCGAGGATCATTACCGCTGATGAAACTTGGGGGTACGACCCTGAGACGAGGCGAGAGTCTTCACAGCGGACTTTTCTACAACCAAAAAAAAAAGGGCGAGGCAGGTCCGCAGGTGATCCAGGTTCTCATCGGCCATTCCAAAACTCCTGACATTGTGCATCTAGAATTTGTCCCCAGTGACCAGACCTTCCAAAGCCAATTCTACTGCTGGCTTCTGAGGGAGGACATGCGGCGGAAGTGACGCGTCTGTGCCATGCTAGTCTTGAAATTTGTTGATATCCACTTGTATGAGCTGACGATCTTTTCTATTTGCTAGATTTTTCTCCAAGCTGTATAATCACTGTCACGAGTCTGCGGGGGAACGGTGCGAGGCATAAAATGCAGAGGCCGACGTTCAACAAATAAATGTTCGTTTATTAAACATAAAGGGGTCAGGGAAACAAAACACGTATCAACATACAAACCGCAAACTCAAATACACGTAACAATGCAAGACACCCGTGTGAACTCCAAACCAGCTATTTATAAAGAAACTAATGACTTATTCGGATCAGGTGGACGCCCACGTCACCTGACCCGAGGTGCAAACATAACATTACAAACAAAACACAAAACGGGTTCTTTGGGCGCTTTGGCGCCCTCTAGGGGTTATCCCTGACATAACCCCCCCTCAAAGGGCGCAACTCCGGGGCGCCACAGGAGGTCCAGGGCATCCCCCCCAGGGTCCAGTGTCTGCCCTTCTCACCCCGAGGCTGGCTCTCTTGTCCTGAGGGCACGGCGGGTTTGTGTGCCCATAGCTGCCGGGTGATGAGGGCCAGGAAAGCGCGCTTTCCTCTTTGCTGCAGGGCGGCGGCAGTGGAGGAAGCTCGCCGTTTATCTCCGTGCCGGACGGCGGCGAAGGAGGAAGCGGACGCTCGCTGTCCTCGGTGGTGCATGACGGCGGCGGCGGAGGAAGAGGAAGCTCGACGTCCTCGGCGGCGCATGACGGCGGCGGCGGAGGAAGCGGCTGTGCTCGACGGCGCGGTGCAGCGTGGACCGCTCGCTGTGCTCGACCCGTGTGAACTCCAAACCAGCTATTTATAAAGAAACTAATGACTTATTCGGATCAGGTGGACGCCCACGTCACCTGACCCGAGGTGCAAACATAACATTACAAACAAAACACAAAACGGGTTCTTTGGGCGCTTTGGCGCCCTCTAGGGGTTATCCCTGACAATCACGTGCAGCACGCTCTCCTTCCCCAAGTTAGAGCCCTAGAGTTATTACTGCACCTAGTGGACAAAAATGAAAACTGCAACAAACTAAAAAAGCGCTAATAGTTGTCCTCTGGGGGAGAAATCATGCTGCCCCAACAGACAGATAATCGCGGCGTTCCCAGATTGGTTTAATTTAAAAGAAAAAAAGAAAAGATCTGAGAATCAACAGATCCACAACGGGAACATTTTATACCTAAATAATATTTTTCTCCACCACACAAGGACACAGTGTAAGGACAGACTCTGTGTTCATGATGTACAGGACCGTTTCTCCTGCCAGGTGTTGTAGAACTTTTCAGGGTGTTTGGGGAATGAAGGGATGGAAGCAGGCTTGGGGAGTCGAAAGTTTGATTTTATGTGCAGAATTTCAGCTTAATTACTGCACACACACACACACACACAAACTTTGGTTGGGGCTCTGATGCACTCTGTCACTCAGCACAACCTCCTGCAGGTGACACTTGGCCACGCCCCCTCTGCTACAGATGTGTTATAAAGCAAAGAGATATATGTAATGATATATATATGTAATGTCTGATGTTAACATGGATGTGTGTAATCTTGAGTCTATGATATTAGGGATAAAAAATACAATAAAAAAAAAAAACTGCAGATGGTGTAAATTAGCCTTAATTCAGATCCCGTTGGCTGCATCTTGTAATTTCCCATCAGCCACTGCACCACTCATCTGCTTGAGTGAGCTAAAGTTTAGGAAGGTTCCCAAGATCACTCCGTCTCTTACCCGAGGTGATCCTCCGCTGCTGCAGCTTAAAGGTTGCAGTCTGGAGTCTACAAGCTGCCAGCGACGGCATCCGCGCTCTGCAGAGACCAAAATAGACGATGCTGTTTCAAGTCAGGAGCCCAGGAGTGTCATCCTGCTGCTTCAAACACACCTGCAGCGCCACGTCTTCCAAAGGAGACGAAAGAGGGACGAGTCACAGAGCGGTGACGGGAAGGCGGCGCTTCTTCTCAGATCGAGAACAGGAAACTGACGGCACGCAGACAGAACACACATCACATCAGCCAAGACTTTATGATGAGATCATGACAGTGAGAGTCGGCGATGTCACTTCCTTTACACCAGAACGCGTCTCAAATTAATAAAATACAGTGCAATGCATCATTGAACCTCGGAATATTTTTCTCCCAGAAAATAGCAGTATTTGAATAATATATATATATTTTTTTTATGCTGATGCTCCTTTTGACCTCCATCACTCTTCAACATGCGCACGAGCGAGAGAGAGAGAGAGAGAGAGAAATGTGAAGGGCGAAATTCTAACTGGAATTTTAATCCGCTTCGTCTGACCTTTAGAGCTGCGATCATCCAGCAGTGTTAAAGGTGCAGTACAGTAAGTGCTTCACGTCAGTAGTGTAATATCATCTCCACGGTGCTTTCACACGTCTGCAGGGGTCCTCCATCCATCGGGGGGTTCTTCAGGCAGGTGAGAACAGAGTGTCGCTTGTCCAAGAGTGTTTGAGCGAGACGGCCGCGACTACAAATAAGATACAACACGGTTTGTTCTGGGGCGCTCGCTCTCTCTCTCTCTCTCTCTCTCTCGCGCTCTCTCGCTCTGAAAATCATAAACCATTAAATCAAAAGTCTGAAATTAAATTCTAGACGAAGAGTCGAGGAAAATATTTGAATTCCATACAGGAGATTGTCAGTCACACTGAACTGGCTTTTAATGGAAAATTGTCTGAATAGTCATTTCACACACACACACACACACACACACACACACACACACACACACACGCACACGCACACACACACACTAGTGTCAGAGTCAGGCCTGTGTTTCAGTTCCGTCTGATGTGAGAAATTGTTTTAGGATTCACGGCTAAATCGCACATGGATATTTTTCTTCACCTCCTACTGTAATTGGTCGATCCGTAACTGATGACATCACCATGTAAAGTCCGGGCTACACAATCGCAGATGAATCACACTCACAAGTCTCTCGTATCGTAGTGGAGTAAAGGAATTAGTGAGACGGTGATACGTCAGAGTATTTTTGTGCTTCATGACTAAATAACCGCTCTGAAGCGGATTTCCCTGGACAGATGATGCCGCCTGATGATGCCGCGTGATGATGCCGCGTGATGATGCCGCGTGATGATGCCGCGTGATGATGCCCCGCCTCTCCGCGCTCTGCCTCTGGCTTTTGGTCCGATATTAGCACGGCTATTAGAGATGAAACCTGCGGTATAACGCTAATGACTGGTGTAGGAGGGAAAACCGGAGATAAATTATGAATGAAAAATTCACACGTTGGTTATGAACAAACGTCCTGGGATGATGGTTGTCATAGCAACGAGGCATCATCTTACATCGTCCCATTTAAAGCATTAACCTCCACATGATGGACTCGTTCTGCTCCAGCAAGAGTCTCTTTCATCCTGCATTCTAATTTATTTTTACTGGCACTTTTTTTTTTAAACAAACTTCAGACATGCAGCGATGCCCTTTTGAGTAAGCAGCAGCTTCGCTTGTGGTGTCCTGCCATGAACACCCTCATTGTTTAATGTTTTAAGTGCTGTAGACATTTACATTTATATTCAGGCGTTTGGCCGACGCCCCGTATTCAGAGCGAATTACATTTTTATCTCATTATACATCTGAGCAGTTGAGGGTTAAGGGCCTCGCTCAAGGGCCCAACATGGAGAACCTGAGTCCAGTGCCTAAAACACTGAGCTGCCCCTGACTCCATGGACATGGACTCATGAACACAGATGTTAGTCAGGTCTAATGAAGCCTTCAGATCTTTGGCTGTCACTCAGGGTCGTGTCTTTACCTCACTGATGAGTCTTCGTTGTGCTCTTCGGGTCACACTGACTGATCACCCACTTCTTACTGTAGACTGGTGACTTTATAAAGTCTTTATAATCGCCTTGTAACCCTTTCCAGCTTCATGTAACTCAACAATTCTCATTCGCAGATCCTCTGAAAGCTCTTTTTGATGAGGCGTGGCTTCTTGTGTGGAGCAAAGATACAACTCAAGGTCATTAACTCAAGGATTCACACCCTTTTCCACCAGCACGATGAGGATTTTATGGTTGTCCTCAATAGAAAACATCATAAAAGGCATGAAGCATCAGAACGTGTTGTGTTTTTATTTCAGCCACATTATATTTGTCAATACTTTTGATTTAGATGAAGATCAGATCACATTTTATTTCAAATTAATGCAGAAAAACAAAAAAAGGTTCCCATACTTTTTCTTGACACTGTATGTATATAGATTTATGGAAATTATTCAATAAATCATTTAATAATAATTAATATTATTACATTAATTGTATTTATTATTATTATTATTAATAATAATAATAATAATAATAATAATCATCACATAACTGGCCGTATCTGTAGCACTTGGACCGCTTGGTTTAAACCATAACATTCAGCACATCAGCACAGAATTTATATCAAACAAAAGTAATTCAAGACTTGATTAGAAAACAAAAACAAAGAAACATTCTAATCATGCTACAGATGAGCTATTTAGGTCAAAATAAAAAAGAGCTTGCGCCATGGGACAGTAAAACAGCAGTAAACTGGTACTGTATGTGAGAGTAAAAACAGTGTGTAGAGAGCCACTTATGGTTTGTACTCCCGTTGGCTCGGGGCTAAATGCCTATGTGAGCTTAGCCATGTGAGGAACTGGTCCTCCTGTCCCCGCAGAGACAGATGGAGCATACACGTCCTGCATGGATGAGTTTCTCCGCAAGCACATTCCCGGGCACATGGAGTGCAGCTCGCATACATACAGTGCAGAACAGAAAGAACCTACAGAAAGAACCAGGAAATCAAACTCTCAGTGGTGGAGAAAAGCCAAAACCCTGACCGCCTGCTGAATATTTATATTTATTTATACCCACATCACACGGACTGTATACATTTAGTGTTATAAACAGAAAAACAACCTTTGTATAGTAAGTAAAAGAACGCGCTTTTCCCTCCCATAGACTCCATGCTGTTATAGAGAATTAAACAACACCTTCTGACCAATCAGATTCAAGAATACATCTCCGTACACGCCCATAATCGCCATAATGAAGCCAATGTAAAAAATCTTTAAGCATTTTAATGTCACAATCAGGACTTGGCTTATGTCTCTTATGTAGATCCTGATGTGCCTTTAAATAGTAAACATTCTCTGTTGCCGTGTAACATTCAGGGAGAAATAAGTGGATCTACATTTCCAAAACACTCGCGCTGTTTATACATATATTTATACTGTAACACACTCAACCGCTGGGTGAGACATAGACTGTTAGGAAATAAAAGGGAGAAAAATAGGAATTACAGCCTGATTCTTTTTCATTAACAGTCTCGTACAGATGCTGTAACCATAGCAACCAGCTGTGACAGGACACCCGAACAAGCTCCTGAGAGCTGATCGTATCTACCTAGCTACTGTACATCCGAGCAGCTGAGCATGTTTCGATGGCAACCTCCTAACTACACTCAGGCAACCACCTGTGCTACCCTAGCAACCACCCAACTGCACCCTAGCAACCACATAGAATATCATAACAACAATGTAGCATTTTTACACTTTAGGCTTTTTAACGTTGTTCCCCAGGGATCTGTTCTTGGCCCCCTATTATTTACAATTGACATAATCCCACTCGGTCTGATCCTTCAACGTCATGGTCTTAATTATCACTTTTATGCCGACGACATTCAACTTTATTCCATCTGTACACCTGCTCCATCTGTCCAAATTGACAAAATCTCTGCATGCGTTAAGCTGAGCTTGGCTTAGCTTAAACTTTTTGATACTTAACATGGATAAAACTGAGATCATTTTCATTGGCACCCCAGCACTCACCAGCAACCTTTACACTCATTTCACCTGCGAGATTGCTGGCTCTCACATCAGAACATCAACTTCTGTCAAACATTTAGTAGTAATCCTCGACTCCACTCTCTCCTTTCAGTCTCACATTAAATCTGTCACTAAATCTGCATTCTTCCATCTACGTCGCGTTGCCCAACTGCGTCCCTTCATCAGTACCAAAGATGCTGAAACTGTCATCCATGCATTTGTCTCATCACGCATTGATTTCTGAAATGCCAGCTCCATCTCTAGATTGCAATATATTCAAAACTCTGCGGCCAGAATACTGACCCGATCTTGTTTGATCTCTTGTTTGATCTCCACTGGCTCCCAGTTAACTACCGCATCAAATTAAAAATTCTCCTCCTTGTTTCTAAATCTTTAAATGGCTTGGCTCCCTCTTATCTCCTCAATTTGCTCGTCCCCTACATCCCGTCTCGCTCACTACGTTCTTCCGATTCTGGCTTTTTCACTGTTCCTCGGTACCGCCTCTCTTCAATGGGCGGCAGATCATTTATCTTATCATTTTGATTCACACACATTGCATAAAAAACTTTTTATTGTGTAAAGCTGCTTTGCGACCATGTCAATTGTTAAAAGCGCTATATAAATAAAATTGACTTGACTTGACTTGAATTTAGTGTTATTGCAGCTAAGCTCTGGAATTCTCTACCACACTCTCTCCGTTCCGTTAATAACATCTCAGCATTTAAATCTCTACTCAAAACTTACTTGTTTTCTGAATGTTACAGCTCGATTCGTATGTCTGTCTCCTAGTTTATTTATTTATTTATTTTTACTTCAACGTCTGTTTGTCTTCCTTTTTCTATTCATTGTAAAGTGTCCTTGAGCTCTGGGAAGGCGCTATATAAATAAAAATTATTATTATTATTATTATTATTATTATTATTATTATTATTATTATTATTATTATTATTAAATCTTTACAACAGGACTTTGTAACGACACTGTAGGATGACGTATTAAAATTATTATTAAAACGCTGACAACATTCTTCTAGCATCAGTGCTAACTGCTTTTGTTTTAGTGGAAAAACTAAAAATCCTGAATGAAAGATTTTTACACGTCTCCAGTTAGCCGCTCATGTAGCAGTAATATTTTTCTTCCTCTGAGACAGAGCCATGGCGCGGTGAGGAGCGTTTCTGTAGAGCGTTCTCCATGGCGCAGTGGGAGGGGTGCAGAGTCGCTTTGAACGTGAACATCTTAATATTTAATCGTTCCTCACCACGACTCAAGCTGCGGGGGTAAAACACAGAGCTCGGACCCCAGCCATGCCTTTGAGCTATTGTAGACGGGGCCATGAGAGAGGACCGAGGAGGCGTCCTTTTAAACTGAAATATTAAACTAAAGAGAGAAGAACACAAGAGGAGCCGCTCTCGTCTCTTTAGGAAACGGAAGTCAAACAGAATGAGTTAAACTCAGAGCGTGATTTAAAGATGAGCTGAAAAACGCAGCAGCATCAAAGACCGGGAGAAAGTGGCAGATAGATACAGCATAATGCTAATAGCTTTAGCATTAACAGTCTAATTTTCATGCTAATTCAATAATAACTGCCGGCACATCAGGACAACGGCTGAATCCAGAAAATAGATTCTTAGGCACTTAAAAATTAAATTCGACTCTCATGTTTTCAAATTTAAATGTTAGCATGTTTAAACATTTTTAATGAATTAGACAATTAAAATGAAAATTGTTGCTTAGAAAAATATCGTGTAAGACTAATTAATGGATTAGCATGTTCGGCCATTTACGAGAATGCCACTTTGTGATTTTGACTGTAAACAGCACAGAATTCTTCACAAAGGAAACTGGGGGAAAGCAAAAAGAGATTATATAAAATGTCATTTTTTAAAAATAATAAAGTTACAAAAACAAAATACTAACTGAAAGGGGGATGGAAGATAAACAGCAACAGTGAAATAAAATACAACATGAACAGCAAATTAAAATCAACTTGGAACTCTTAGTGCTATAATTAAACACATCAGTAAATAATACTGTGCAGGGCGGCACGGTGGTGTAGCGGTCAGCACTGTCGCCTCGCGCCGCCAGGGTCCGGGTTCGATTCCCGTCTCTGTGTGCATGGGGTTTGCATGTTCTCCTTGTGCTTGGTGGGTTTCCTCCCTCGGTCCACAGACATGTACAGTATGTTGATTTAATTGTGGTTCCTAAATTGCCCATAGTGTGTGTGTGTGTGTGTGTGAGTGTGTGTCTGTGCCCTGCGATGGATTGGCACCCTGTCCAGGGTGAACCCCGCCTTGTCCCCTAAGTCTCTTGGGATGAGCTCCAGGCCCCCCGTGACCCTGAGTACAGGATTAAGCGGTATAGATGATGAGTGAGTGAGTGATACTCTGCAGGTGTTTTTTTATGATTATCATATAAATTGTCTTTTCTCTCTCTCTCTCTCTCTCTCTCTCTCTCTCTCTCTCTGTATACTGATGTACTACTTTGTTTTTAGCTCCTGAAGTGAGATATAATCATCTAGCTCTCATCACTGTAGTGGACGTCCCTGATTGCGCTAGTTTCTAGTTATTGCTCCTCGCTGGTGGGGTTTGTGACTGATAGATGTTGAGCTTTTTATTTATCACGGGAATTCAGTGCTTCCTAAATTCCATCAGTACGTGGACTTTGCAACGAGACGGGAAAACACGCTGGATCTTGTTTACACAAACATCCCCGGCGCATATCAGGCAGAGCTCCGCCCCCACCTCGGCTACTCAGACCACAGCTGTGTTATGCTAATTCCAGCATACAGACCAGCGTTCTGAAGCAAGCAGGAGCCATCGCACCTCTTCAGGACTGTTTTGAGGACAACGACTGGGACATGTTTAGGGAGGCTGCAGGTACACGTCATCAGTGACCAGCTACATCAACAAGTGCACTGATGATGTCACTGTCTACAAGAACATCATCTCACGCCCAAACCAGAAACTGCGGAGGTGCGTGCACTTCTGAAGACCAGAGACTCCGCCTTCAGAGCCGAGGACAAGGTGACCCTTAGAAGAGCGAGAGCCAAACTGCCCCGGTCCATCAGAGAGACGAAGCGCGCACACGCCCAGAGAGTCCACAATCACTTCAGAGGGAGCGGTGACACGCGGCGCATGTAGCACATACAAACCATCTTCATCTACAGGACATCATCACCTGCCTATGACAGTGACGGCTCCCTTCCAGAAGTGCTGAACAGCTTCTACACACCATGTGCTGGTGAGGAAGACCAGACCTCCCTCCTCCACACGACCCGGTGCAGTGTCTCACCACAACTGAGGTGAGCTGATAATTCATATTAACATCTATTAGCATCTGTTATAACAACTGTTCTACTGAACCTCCAGCCTCCTAACACACAGTATGAGTGCAGATCAATCTCTGCTCTCCGTTATCACCCAGATGAGGATGGGTTCCCTGTTGAGTCTGGTTCCTCTCAAGGTTTCTTCCTGTTACCATCTCAGGGAGTTTTTCCCTCRGCACMGTCGCCCTCGACTCGTTCATCAGGGACCATCTGACCATTCTCACTCACACACACTCACATCTCACACACACTTCAATCATTCTTTTGATTGTGTAAAGCTGCTTTACGACAATGACAACTGTTAAAATCAATTTGAATCAATTAATTGAATTGAATTAATGTGTAATTTATCACTTGTAATACTGACATAACAATATCTTAACATTTCTCTGCTGTTAAATGTAACAGTTAAAACTTTTTTTTAAAGGAGAGAATAAACAAGACTAGCCTCCATGCTAATAGCCTACTTACTTTTTTTCTTAAATGATTTAATTTAATTTATTTTTGCACCCAACATCTTTACATTGTAAATGTCAGTCTTTAGTTTTTCTTCTTCCTGTCTGATTAAAGATTTGAATGATGTAACTGTAATGATGTTGTGAGATTGAGTGTGTTCAGGTAACATGGTACGTGAATAATCTAAAATATAATGTAGTAGTAAAAATCTGCAAAGGACAATCGGTAGAGAAAACTGTTACAGGTATGAGGTGATAAACACATTAGACGTAAACGGTATTTTAATGCATTTTATTTATTTTTGTTAGCTAGAAATGCTCATAGTTCTGTAGATTTTATCTATTAAAGGTGTTTGTGATATGTTTCATTATTTTTATATAATGGCTGGTCATGAACGCATTTCTTTTTTTTTTTGGATTTTCTCCCTAATTTAGTCGCGTCCAATTCCTCCCCGTCTTCTCCGAACCACGTGACGCCAGCCGACCGCATCTTTTCGAACTGCTGGCTCACGCAGCGTTGGGGGCGGAGTCACGCACTCGGAGGACGGCGCTATCCGCTCCTTCGGCTCGTGTGAGCTCACAGACGCCCCTGATTGGCTGTAGAGATTAATGTGCCCTCTGAGAGAGCTCGGCCAATCAGCTCTCTCTAGACCTCCGGCTGCGAGAGGTTACAGCATCACCCGGGATTCGAACTCGCCATCTCCAGATGATAGGACGAGCGCTGCACCACTGCGCCACTCGGAGGCGAGGAACACATTTCTTTAAAGCCTCATGAAGCAATAAGAGTTTAAGTTCTTGTTTAAGTTCTTGTTTAAGTTCTTGAAAGTGACCTCCGTATCCTTCCTTTTTTTTCCCCTCATTTCATCATCCTCAGTGATGCATTCATTTTTTTTTTCATCCTTCTCTATAAGATTCCAACCAGAAAAAACATGCGATGGGTTTTTTTCCTGGTGCTGTAATGAATACGTCATCACTCATGTCGATGTCACCTGTGGATCAGAGACGTCCCGCCGGAGGCGTGTCTTTTTCCTAAAAACAATTATACCGTAATATCTGCAATTACTCACTGCATGATGGAACAGCATCTCATTTGAAGGTAAATGAAGTGCTTTAATTAAGGAAGAGCTGCTGTGAAGATACCAGGAAAAGCATTTCTGATAGTCTTAATTGTAAATCTTATTCTCTATTCAAAATTGTTTATCAGATGACCTAAGCATCGAAAAATGTCCACAGTTTTTATTTATTTTCTTTTGTTGCATACTATATTTTCCTGTGCACAATGGGCGGGGCTAAGACACAAGGAAATGACGCTGTTATAAAGCAAAAAAACACTGAGATGACTGTACAGTACATAAGTGTTATTTAAATTACTTGATCATTTGTCCTGACTCGTATCATTATCACACCAGCATCTATTTTTATTTTTAAAATGAAACACATTTGAAAAGTCTGAGTTATGACTTTAAAATGCCGAATGATTTTATATTAAATCTCTGAGCGAGTCCTGAAAGAAATGAATGACTGATTTGATGAGAGAGGATCTGGTTCAAGGATCAGCAGGCTTAGAGTTTTATAACGGATAATGAGTCTATGTACATTTACATGGGTATTATGTATCTATTATATTTATTATATGGGTGTGTGTGTGTGTGTGTGTGTGTGTGTGTGTGGAGATGCTACTGTATGTTCTTGAATGTTATCAGCCAGAAAGTGTTGGGACTACAGTGCGTGTCAGGAGATTCATTCTCTATAACAGCATCTCTGACAGCAGAGCCGTTTTATATTAATCTGCTCGTCATGATATCGTTTCTATAGCAACAGCTCATTCATGGGGACGTGTACAGTGGACAATCCGAAGTGGACCAAACGGTAGAGATGGCTCAATCAGGTTCAGTTCGAGACATTTTTCAGTACGATATCGTGACAATATGTGTTGTACCAAAAGAAGATAATCAGCTTTGAATGGAAAAACTTTGTTCTCTGTTTCATAGCAAATCTTTTGTGTTGATCTTTCTGGTAAATATTTATGTTTGTAAACGCTTATTTTCACACCTGTTACACGTACTGTACATGTTTTTAGTTTGATTTGACTCCTGCATACGGTACGAGTACGACTATGTATTTATTTTGGTTATTTTTATGGGCGACTCTGGATTTATTGAGGTTTCATAAAGAATCCAGAATATCATCAGTGGGGATCGCTCTGACGTTTGAATCTTGAACGTTTTGTAAAATTAAATAAAGGACATATTAATATGAAGATAGCGCTTGAGGACCTGAGCAACGTTCTTCAGCAGCACTGATTTGTTCTCCGAATCAGAACAACAGCCACAGAACGCAGAGACCTGATAACACACTGCACAGGGACGTCAACTGATGACGAATTCAAATGGAGACGTCTTTGTTGCAAAGGAACCTTTATTTATCTGACATTAGTGGAAGGAGTCTCCAGAGTCAGTGCTTTGTAACAGCCAGAGGAAAAGCTGTGACTTTGAAGTTTTCCCACGTCTTCAGGGACGAGGGGTTTTGACTTCTTTGCCTGAGGTTCCACACACGACCCGGATTCTCATATGGATACGTTTTACATTATTATTATTTCATTATTGTTCATATTAAAGTGTGATTTATTAATTATTATATGCTATAGACTCATGTCATTCAGTTTTATAGAAGTGTGTGTGTGTGTGTGTGTGTGTGTGTGTCTGACAGCATTTAAACAATTGATGTGTTTTTAAAGATGGCCGACTCCTAATCGATGTCCCTGGATGCTTCCCAGGTCTCTAATTGATGCCTCCTTGATGCCTCAATCTTGCTTCCCTCAGATGGTGACACACAGATCGATCAAATCCCGCTGTCTTTAAGAACATATCAATTATTTAAATGTGCTGGAGGAGGGAGGAGAGAGGATGACAAGTGTTTTATTTTATTCCAGATTTCAGCTTTCAGAAACAAAACAATAAATACAATATCATTTATTATTATTATTATTATTATTATAATAAAATGATGGATTTTTTTTTTTAGAAAACAATACAAAGAAGAATATTTAATGCAATGATGTATGAAATATTTTTTGAATAACCATCGACACACACCATACAAGATGAACGCTGTTTATATCAATTACATCAGAAGCACTGAGTTACTTAATAAACTTCCATGGAGCATGAACAATGAATGAAAACACTCTGAGGTTTGCTGTGATGTTAAACGCAGAGTCGTTATTCGCGGCACATCGGGTCATTTTGTTCATCCTCCAGTGCACTCGATTTCCCTCACAGCGCTGCAAGTGGGACGAGCTGAGAATTTGAGGACATCACGAGGTCACAGGGTCACGGAAACACCGGTTAAGTGCATGTCAGCTGTGTGATGTCATCATGGTGTGCCTCCTGCTCCACCTCACTTGTACCATGCACAGGATTTCTGCCGTATGACCAACACAAGCTGGACGCTCAGACTCAGGGTTGCCAGTTTGGTGATTTTTGCGCGTGTCCGCCTGAGTGGACCACACCTCTGATCTCTGTGGGTTGATTTAACGGGACCGTCGTTGGCACGGTGCTCGGGGGAAAAGTCACTTCTGGTTTCACATTTTTCTGGCCGAGGGAAACACTTGGAAAGGTCACG
Source organism: Clarias batrachus (assembly GCA_003987875.1). Lineage (NCBI taxonomy): Eukaryota > Metazoa > Chordata > Actinopteri > Siluriformes > Clariidae > Clarias > Clarias batrachus. The sequence goes on along the minus strand of QMIH01000668.1, from coordinate 187,417 downwards.
CTTTATCTTTAGACCAAACCTATTATTTTTTTTTCCCCACATGAGCCGAGCGCTGTGATTAGCTGAGCTTGTTGTCTGAGAACGTCGTGAACATCGTGGGTCTGTTCTGAATAAACACATACAGTAACCATTTTTAAGAAACAAAGCCGTTATAATCGATGTTTTGTCACTAAACAAATGTCACTTCATGGTGAAAGTATCATCACATTTACAAATATCTTTAAATAGTCACATGAAATGCTAATGTTTAGTGTCATGGTGTAACTGCACAAACACTTTTGGCCATTAGTTCCACAAAGCAATTATAAAAGCATGCTATTTAAAACCCAGCAGCATCTACTGTAGTGACTGTAAACCCAAATGTAACCTCAATGTAATTAAACACACTGAGTTCTGTTCACTTTAAATCATTACAATTCATTCCAATTAACAGACCCTGATGAGGGTTTAGAGCTTTTTGGTGTTTATGAGTTTGTAGAAACGACACGTCTCGAGTTTGAGCTGAACAAGTTTGATATGTTAAGCCACAGTAACCACAGTCTCCTTAAAGTTCCACCAACTTCAAATCTTTCAGCCGAGCGATTTTGTGTCTGACGTCATCAATATGCACCTGTAAACTGCCACACTGAAGGGTTTTGATCAGGATGGTGGATCCGTCTGACGTCACATGATGCTGTGAGTAGAATCTGTACAAATCTGGGCTCCTTAAAGTAAAATAATACTTACTGTATGTGATTTGTACCAGAGCACTGGAGGCTCAGTGGGAGGAGTTTCACCTGCCAATGCGAGAGGGTCGGGTTCGATTCCCAGCCACTGGATGAAGTTCCAGTCCCAAACCCAGATAATAATGGGAGGGTCGAGTTCAGAACGGCATCTGGCGTAAAAGCTTGCGACAGACCGCTGTGGCGACCCAGGAGCAGGCGAGACACCAACAACAATTTATTTAATTTGCAACAACAACTAAAGAAAAATGATAGTATGAGTTCAGCTACTCAGTAATTCAAGTAAATAACGACTCATATGAACGAGTACAACAAACTCAAACGCTGATACTTCTGTTTACTTACAATTGGAAACATCATTACTTAAAAACAATTGTGTGACTGATTACCTAAATTTTTTGTGTTTTGCCAACTTATTCAGGTTTACAGTGTGGATCTTTTTTAGAGCACAGCATACTGTACCTCAACCGAATGGTAGAGATGGCTCAATCAGGCTATGCTCAAAACATTTTTTCAGTATAAGACTGCTAAAGGGTTCATTTCCCCTTTGATCTTTGAAACTTTAAACACTTTCTGTTTTTGTGTTGATTTCTACCTGGTTAATGACTTTTTGTCCCTTCAACACAAGTAAATGTTTTTAGATTGTTTTAGTGTCGTCTTTTATTGGTGACTCTGGATCTTCTGCTTATTTTTATTTATTTATTTTTAACTACAGTAAAAACAAACATAAAACAAAAATAAAAAAATTGTCATTTTGGTGAGATTTCAGAAAACTAGAGTTCCGTCACTTCTCTGTCTGAATGATTTGGGTGTTTGAATCTTTGCTCTGAGGCTTCAAATCAAAATTGACTAAATAAAAGCGATAAACTCCAGCTTGAGGAGGTGAATGACGCTCTCCAGCAGCGCTGATTTACTCTCCGATTCGGCACAACACCGGCAGCATGCGGAGACTTGATTACACACTGATTTCTGAAACACTTCACAAGAGCAGTGTTCAGTTCCTGAATAAAAATGACCTTTTTCATTCCCACATTTCAGTCAAAACAACTTTTGTGTTGAAAATGGAAAATAACCTTGGCTCGCTCGCTGCCGGTTAAAAGTCTCTCAGGGACGCCAATTCAATTTGCAAACATTGCACATGTTCAGGATGCATAATGCTCAATAACACACTGATTATAAAAGTCTATTACACACACGGATGGGACGGAGGGCGACGGTCCTGCAGCTGGAAATTCCTCTAGCTGTTAATAAACACATACAGCAAACCAAAAGCTTTAATAAACGACTAAATATTTATCTGGTACAACATCTAAACAACATCTAACAGAAAACAAATCATTACAATAGGTATATAATAATAATCACAACAATAATAATAATAATAATAATAATAATAATAATAATAATAATGATAATAATGATGATGATGATGATTATTATTGTTAATAACGTGTGATAATGATTATTCTTTGTAATGCGTTAAAGTACTTATTTGATGTAACGAGGAATGGAACGCGGGTGGAACAACGCTGCTCAGGAACTTTTCAGGAGCTGAAATCATCAAAATACAAATAACTGTTTGGAACTTTCAAAACTTTCAAACTCGTTCTACATTAGAGAAAGAATAAACAGTGAAGGAATACATTTCAATGTATGTGACTATAAGATGTCACATACATACATTAAGATGGTGTGAGGCAGACACTGTGTGTGTGTGTGTGTGTGTGTGTGTGTGTGTGTGTGTGTGTGTGTGTGTGTGTGTGTGTGTGAGAGAGAGCATGTGTGTATTGACTCACACTCACCCTCATCATCTCACTCACCATCACACTCACACTCAGTTGTGAAAGACTGACCTGAATTTACAATCCCTTCTGTTTGTCCTTTTGTATCGGTCAGGGTTTACACAAGCGAACTATGACATCATATAAGCAAAGCCCCGCCCCTGACTCGGTGCTCATTTACATAGACACTAAAACGTTGTGTTTGGAGGAGGAGTGAAACAGAGGGAGAGGGAGGTAATTACAGCAAGTGCATTATCTCAGAGGTATTTCATTTAAACACACACACACACATACACACACACACACACACACACACACACACACACACACATTGAGGGTGATCTCTGTTCACTTGTTAAACAAATGGTAGATATAATATGCAACCTTTAAATGTTTGTGTTTCTTGCTGTGTGTGTGTGTGTGTGTGTGTGTGTGTGTGTGT
>QMIH01000668.1:162685-178884 GCA_003987875.1 Clarias batrachus | reverse complement strand
TATAATATAATATAATATAATATAATATAATATAATATAATATAATATAATACAATATAATATAATATAATATAAATGTTGCACTTCTTCTTTGAGCCAAGAATTTTATAATAATATGTTTGCATTTTCAAAATGTCAGATACACTATAATGCAAAAAGTTTGTACACCCCTCTGGATGATCAAGTTCAGGTGTTTTTACTCACACATACACTACATGGACTAAAGTATTTGTACACACACTTCAGTATGGATTCGGTCCCCCAGTTGGTTCTGCAGCTCTAACAGCTTCCACTCTTCTCTGAAGGCCGTCCACAAAATGACGGAGTGTTTCTGTGTGAGTCCGTGTCTGTTCATTCTGTAGAGTGTTTATGAGGTCAGACACTGACGTTGGACGAGAAGGTCCGGCTCACAATCTCCAGTTCCAGTTCATCCCAAAGGTGCTCGATGGTGTTGAGATCAGGGCTCGGTGTTCGGGCCGCTCGAGTTCTTCCACACCGAACTCAACAAACCGTGTCTTTATAGTCCTCGCTTTGTGCACGGGGGCGGAGTCACGTCAAAATAGAAAAGGGCCTTCACCAAACTGTGGGCACAAAGTTCAGTGAAGTACAGCATTGTCCAAGATGTCTCAGTATACTGAAGCATTAGGATTGTCCTTCACTGGAGATAAGGGACCCGAATTAAACACCTGAATTTATTAATTAACAGGTAGACAATGTGCAAACTTGTACAGCTTTGCATCCTTGTGCTGCACATTTGCAGGAGGTACAGTGTGACTGGATAGTGAAAGAGGAGCATCTGAAAGTTTAGTAGTGGACCAGGCAAACTCTCTGGATCAGACGAGACATAAGTGAGGAATCGCACGTCAGAAAGTCTTGACGGATAATCTTTCCCTATGGTATTGAACATAACATCATAGTGTGTGAAGAGTGTGTTATAGTGGAAGAGTGGAGCCTCATCGACTTCATCCTGACTTCAGTGCCTGAGCTCACTGATGCTCTCATAGCCACACCCTCTAAGCCCCAAGCATTGGTTTTATCCATGAAGATCCCCCCCACCACCACCACCACCACTTTAAACTATTTATTTATTTATTTATTTGTAGAGACAGTGTGATGCTGTGGGTGATGTGGGACCCTGGGTCCTACTGTTCCTGTAGATGTTACTATGACACACACACACACACACACACACACACACACACTTCAGTAATATTAGACAGTCCTGATAGTGCTTTGTATCCTCGATGTAAAGTCAGTGATATTTTTAGGTTTTCTGTAAGGAGACACCTGCAGACGTGACCTCTGTGGAAGGAGTCTCCAGTGTCAGCGCTTTGTCACAATCAGTGCCGACGCTCTCAGCTTTAATCTTCCTTACAGTTTCCCGCTAACAAAAACCATCAAGCTGCACCCTGATGTCCAGTGAGAGGAGCAGAGCGGAGAACCACAATATGGAATGAAAATGACTTAATAAATATAAAGTGAATTAATTTAAACATGTGTATATTGCTGTGGTGTAAGAGGAATTAAACACTTAATGATGCGCCAGAGGTGGAGAAATACATCCATTTTAATAACACCACTGTATCGATAATTATTTTCCCACAGCAGCACAGCACCGAGTGTGTTATTCCTCACTCATCTAATTCTGTAGTACAGTGGAACCTCGGATTGCGAGTAACACAGTTTACGAGTGTTCCGCAGGACGAGCAAAGAGTTTTAATAAATTTTGACTTGAAAAACGAGCATGTCTTGGTTTACGCGTACCAAGTATCATGTATCACGCATGCGCTCTTGTTTTGACACTGAGCGTCACGTGATCACAACTGAGCCAATTATTTTTCTCTCTCTTGTGGAATTGTGGGTAATCATTCTGGTATAATCAACATCTCCCTCTCTGTTTCAGCGTGTCTCCTATGTATGCACACGTGTGATTTGACACCAACACACACACACACACACACACACACACACACACACACACACACACACTCTCGCCTTTACACTCCCTCCCCGGCTTCACACACACATATACAGACACACAGACACATTGCGACACACTCTCTTCTTTACATAGAAACTCTGCTCTGTCGCGATTCTTTTCAAAGGTAAAGTGCTGGTTCACTTGTTTGTTTGTTTTTTTTACTTTACAGCAGTGATTCCGTTAGTATGTGCTCACGCGAGTGTCATTAGAGAGATTTCTTTTTTCCCCCCTTAAAACAGTGTTTCCATTGTGTGTGTGTGTGTGTTTGTTGTGAAACTTAAAAATACAGGGCGCCTGCGCGCACAAACAGAAACACATATCTGTTGATATTTATTTGTACTTTTTTAAAGGTAAAGTGCAGGTTAATTTGTTTTATTTTTACTTTATATATTGTATTCATTCTTTTTATCTATTAGTTTTTATTGACTGTGGAACTCAAATAATTTGAGTTTTCATGCCTGCTTCCGGAACGAATTATGCTCGTAATCCAAGGTTCCACTGTACTTAAAATACAAAACATCACATGTAACTTTACACCTGACCAGAACCATGTGGTACAAGACTAAACGGTCCTTCTTATAGATATTGTTGGCTTGATTAGTTGAGTAACTCATTGATTAGCTAATTGATTGATTCATTAATTATGTGTGATTTATTTAAAATATATCTACAAAGACTGTGTCTGATCTTTTGCCCTGCTCTAATGTATTTCTCTCTGTGTGTGTGTGTGTGTGTGTGTGTGTGTGTGTGTGTGTGTGTGTGTGTTTTCTCTAACAAGACAGTGTCCCTTATGGGATCAGTAAACTATCTGACTAAACCCAGTTTGCAGTCGAGCTCTTTAAGACCTCGGCTCATTATTAGGTTTCTCTCCTCTCCCTCTTCCTGGAACAGAGTGTTACGGTCTCTGGTCCATGGTGCAGTGTGTGTGTGCGTGTGCGTGTGTGTGTGCGTTAAAGTTACTTCACACAAGGGACCAATCGTTGTGCAATTTATCGAGCATGAACAGAGTTGCCTAATAACAAACTGAACGCGGGTCCTAAATGGACGCGTGTGGAGGAAACACGTAATATCCATTACACAGCCTTGTTAATGGCTCTCAGAGAAACCCTATTAATTACACACACACACACACACACACAGAGCCTGAGAGAGAGCGCGCGGTCCGACAATAGCGATGACGCCGCTGCCGCCGCTGCCACGCCCTCTTCCAGTTCCGCTCTCCTGCATTATTAACGACTGATGAAGCGGCTTTCTGTCTTTGTGGGATTTAATAGGCTTTAATACCGGAGTCCTGGACACAAGTGGACTGTTTACCTGCGTTAACCACACGATTGGCTCTTAATGACGCTAAGATAAAACATTTACGCGTCTCTGTGTGCTAATGTAAAGCTGCATGGAAGGGGAGAAAAAGACTTGTAACATGACAAAGTGTGTTAACTCCATCGACGATACTGAGAGATTCCTTACGAGGCTGAAAAAATGCATTTAGTACATAAACAATATTCAAGGGTTGTTCGAGTCAAAGCGGGAATGAGTGTGTGTACAGTTCACACACACAAAGTCTTCTTCATCATAAGTTGGAGACACGCTATCCGTCGATTTACGAGATTCTCCGGCGTTCCACTGGCTGAATGTTCACAGGAACGACTGCAGCTGAGCCGCGTCGGCCGGATCGTCGTTCACGGATCTTCTTTAACATCTTTGCACCGTTCACATGTTTCTCACACATTTGTGTCTCATCACTGTAGTGTGCTGAAGTCTTTTGTTCTAAAACCTGATATGCTGTTATAAGATCCTTGGATTACACACACACACACACACACACACACACACACACACACACACACACACACACACACACACATCAGTTCTGTTTTATAGAAGGTGTTAATTTATTATACACCATGCAGCAGTAGTGCAGTATCGTGTTTATATTGACAGGTAATATCGTTAAAAACCTGAATGTGTTGTTCGTTAGTAAATGACTCATTATAAGTGTAACTGTCGCGTCGCTGAGGTGTGAGCAGAACAACACACCACATCCACCGCCGTGATACACCTGTCACTTGACTCGCATCATGTTGTATCACAATCCACTGCAATAAAAGTGTGTTATTCCTTACAAAAGCACTGTTTCTTACAAAAAACACTTTTCTTAAAACACAGGTAGGATACTGTAATCTTTGCCTGCTGTGTTGCCTAGCAACCGAAGCTTACTGTTATCAGACGACACTGTGTGGATTAACTAAATTGTATGTTTTGGTGCAGCCATTAGGTCCCGTTCTCACCTCCATTACAGCCATGATAACCCTCTCTCTCTCTCTGTGTCTCTCTCTCTGTGTCTCTCTCTATCTGTCTCTCTCTATCTGTCTCTCTCTGTCTCTGTGTGTGTCTCTCTCTCTCTCTATCTGTGTCTCTCTCTCTCTATCTGTCTCTCTCTCTCTGTCTCTCTCTCTATCTGTCTCTCTCTCTGTCTCTTTCTCTATCTGTCTCTGTCTCTCTCTCTGTGTCTCTCTCTTACTCTCTCTCTGTGTCTCTCTCTTACTCTCTCTCTGTGTCTCTCTCTTACTCTCTCTCTCTCTCTGTCTCTCTCTGTCTCTATATGTCTCTCTCTCTATCTGTGTCTCTCTCTCTCTCCCTCTCTCTGTCTATCTCTGTCTCTCTCTCTCTGTCTCTCTCTATCTGTCTCTGTCTCTCTCTCTCTCTCTGTGTCTCTCTCTTACTCTCTCTCTCTCTGTCTCTCTCTGTCTCTATATGTCTCTCTCTCTATCTGTGTCTCTCTCTCTCTCCCTCTCTCTGTCTATCTCTCTCTGTCTCTCTCTATCTGTCTCTGTCTCTCTCTCTCTCTCTCTGTGTGTCTCTCTCTTACTCTCTCTCTCTGTGTCTCTCTCTTACTCTCTCTCTCTCTGTCTATCTCTGTCTCTTTCTCTCTGTCTCTCTCTATCTGTCTCTGTCTCTCTCTCTCTCTGTGTGTCTCTCTCTTACTCTCTCTCTCTCTGTCTCTATATGTCTCTCTCTCTATCTGTGTCTCTCTCTCTCCCTCTCTCTGTCTCTCTCTGTCTCTCTCTCTGTCTCTCTGTAGAATGTTAGTGTAGACTCCAGAAAAGTGCGCAACATATATTAATTCATTCGTTTAATAAATTCCGGTTAATTATACATTTTAAAAGCAGTTTAATGTGTTTTTTTTTTTCAAGAGAGTTCTAATCGGTTTCATTTTAAAATGTTATGGCTTTTTATTTCTTTTCTTTTTTCTTACATTAAATAAATCTGTATGTAAGTCCGAATGACTTGTAGAACCCGAGCCCGGTTTACAGGAACACGGCTCGCTGGCCCGGACGCTCACTCTGAGGATTTAGTTTCTGCTGCATCGCTGACTGAGAGTCGAGGTGGAAGGTTGTGACTCGCTCGACCCCACAATCTGTTCAACACACTCGAGTTTCAGTACACGGACCAAAGAAGAACAGAACACACACACACACACACACACACTGGGATTGTAATGAAAATGCATCAGTCAGGAAAAGAAACCAGCAGTGAGACTCGAGGTCTGACGCAGCAAACAGCAGGTTTAATTGATTTTTTAAAAAAAAATTTTTTAGTTTAGTCTGTACTGAAATCAACCTTTTACTCAGAGACACACCCATCAGCCCCACTATTAGACACACCCATCTTTTACTCATAGACACGCCCATTAGTCCCTCTTTAAAACACGCCCATCTTTTACTTAGAGACACACCCATCAGCCCCACTCTAAGACACGCCCATCTTTTACTCAGAGACACGCCCATTAGTCCCTCTTTAAAACACGCCCATCTTTTACTTAGAGACACACCCATCAGCCCCACTCTAAGACACGCCCATCTTTTACTCAGAGACACGCCCATTAGTCCCTCTTTAAAAGACACCCATCTTTTACTAATAGACACGCCCATTAGTCCCTCTTTAAAACACGCCCATCTTTTACTCAGAGACACGCCCATCAGTCCCACTCTGAGACACGGCCATTTATCCCGCTCTCAGATACGCCTCTTTGAGACACACCCATTAGTCCCACTCTCAGACATGCCTATCTTTTACTCAGAGACATGCCCATCAGTCCCTTTCTGAGACACGCCCATCCATCTGACTGCAATACGCCATTCTGTCTTACTTATAATTGTTCCCTTCTTTTTACTGTAGAACGCGCCCAACTGTCCCACCCTGGGAAGTGTCCATTTGTTCCACTCTGGGTTCCTGTCTGTCCATCCTAAAATACATGCCTACCTGTTCCTCTCAAAGACACATCTATCTCGCTCTAAGACAAATCCGTCTCTGCCACTTCAAAAACATTCACATGTATTTCATATAAAGACACACCCTAATATAAAGACACACCCTATTAGTCTTGCTCAACTGCACGCCCCATCAATTCCACTTAAACGCACCTAAGTGTCCTAACCAAAGACACACCCACACGCCCTACTCAAACCCCTGCTTGTCTGTCCCACCCAGAGACAAGACCATTTACCTTAATCAGACACATCACTGTACCCCAGTCGAGCTCACGCCCATCTGTCTCACTTTAAACTACCTTCACCTGTCCCTTCCAAAGACACGCCCTTCTTCTCAGAGACGCGTCTGTATTACTCGTTAATTAAATCAACCCGCTGTTCCTCCTGATATCAAATCACACCCTGCTCTGTCCAGAATGCGTGCGTCTGTCTGTCATGTTTCAGTAATGTCTCCATGAGGACCATCCCGAGAACGTCACAGCACATGTGAATTAGTGTCAAACCTCCTGAAGACGTCTGTTTACGTGTGTGTGTGTGTGAGTATTTATTGTCTCAAGACGTGAGTGCACCAATTGAGCCTGATTTACGCTGAGAGCGTGAAGACGAGTTCATTGCTTCTCACTTCCCTATTAATCTCCTCCGGCTTTCAAACAGGAAGCTGATTTGCAGCTTTCAGAGTCTCGGAGTCGGTACAAATCAAAACACCATTAAATTCAAACGCAAACATGACAAACTGTGTGTGTGTGTGTGTGTGTGTGTGTAATGCAGCCTACCATTTAGCGCTTGAGAGCTCAATTTTGATGTATCAAGTTCTCCAGAGTCCAGGATGCTCAACGCTGCTTGTAAAAAAAAGAAGAAAAAAAAGAGAGAGCGAGAGAAAGAGAAAGAGAGAGAGAGAGAGAGAGAGAGAGAGAGAGAGACAGTCCTGAAAGAATGAGACTGTTAAACGATAAACATGCTGACCAATTTAGCAGGAAATGTGCACTTAAAACGAGGCGGGGAATGGTTTAGCGAGAGCGTTTACAGACAAACGGCGCTGCATTAGCGTGGAGATGTGGAGGCGTTCAGTGTGTAAGAGTGTGTACGCGCAGTTTCACTGACCTTCAGTGTGTTTGGTGAGGTTCATCACGTTTGCTGTTCGATCACTCAAAAAAAAAACAAAAAAAAAAAACGAACAGCAGACGTGACGGCAAAACTGTTGATTGTATTATCATGATGTGGACGAAAACGTCGACTCGCGCACACCGCTTCATGTCCTCCATCTTTAACGTCCAGTCATGCTAACGCTACATTAGCTTCAACAGCTACTATATTAGACACTGACATGTTTACAGTTTGTGTTGGAGATTTAAGCTAGCATAAACCCCTGGCACAGAATCACAAGGGCTGTTCAAGTCAAACCGGGACTTGTGATGAGATTTCTGGTGAATGAACAACTGCAACTGACGTTTACAGCAGACTTCAGCCACAGCACGGTGATGAGACTCTTAGCCGCAGTAAAACATTTGGAGTGTTTTAATGACGGCCGCATGTTCGTGAATGACAGATTAATTGTGAGACATACTGTAAGAGACGCATCTGTGTGTGTGAACACACACACTCATTCACCAACACGCTATAGGAACTCAGCTGGGAGTCAGTGCCACGCCCGGTACAGTCCTGACCTCGCTCCAGGACATTTCCACATGTTTGGGACATTAAAGGAGGAGTTCCTGGGAGGCCGGCGTTTCAGATGAGGAGGACGAGTCTGGAGACGTGTGAAGCTGCACCTCGGCCCGCGTACCCACGCTGAAGGAGATTAACGGAGAAAGTGAGGAGGCATTAACTCGTCTTCACACTCAGAGCATAAATCACGAGCAAAGTGGCTTACTCACTTCTCCTGGAAAACATTCCCACACACACACACACACACACACACACACACACACACACACACACACACACTTAATTATAAATGTATGTAAAAGTTGCTAAACTGGTGCTAAACTGAACAGACCTGTGAACCACGAGACACTGAGACACGATATTAACGTTCCACAACCGCGGAGGGAGTACGAAGCCTGCACCTGCACTAGTGCACCACTAGGGGTAACGCGGACACCCAGCTCTAATGCCCCTCAGACAATAACACAATAATAAACATTTTGGATAAAAGGTGACCTTTATAGAATGACCTTCATATTTTGTACCTGTCTATCTATCTGTCTGTCTATCTGTCTGTCTATCTGTCTGTCTATCTATCTATCTATCTGTCTATCTGTCTGTCTATCTGTCTGTCTGTCTGTCTGTCTATCCATGCTGCATTAGGTTTGGGTGTTGCAGCAGAAAGCTGTGTTCTATCTAAAATTGTGACGCTTTATGAATAATATGCTGTAATTACATAAACCTCGAGCAGACTTTGACCCACTTTAGCACAAAGGCCTGCTTTTTTCCATAAGTTATAAAGATTTCACTCTCAGCTGTAGAGAAAACGTCACCTGTGCTCAGGAAAAGATTCAGCATTTATATAAATAATTAGTTTAAAACTGTCTTTTGTTAAGAAATGACTTTGCTTTATTAACTTTAGGAGAATAAAAAAAGAGAGAGAGTCTGCTGATGAAACGGCTGATTGTAGCTGCTATGAGATCAAAGGATCTCCGGTTACAGAAGACTAAATGTAGCTATAGACGGATACAAAGTGTCACATGACACGGAGAACAATTTCACCCTCTTGGTTTATTGTTAGAGGAGAATAATCACCTCTTCTTCATCACGCCACAAACCTTACACACATACAACCTGGAATTCATCCTGAGACTCAGTTTGCTGGTTGGTCAGTTCCTCTGTGATGCCCCGCCCCTGATGACATCATTCCTGTGCCTATGCTGTCTGTCAGTTCCAGCTTAACTAGTGTATGTTCTGGAACAACATGTCAGAGAGGAGCTCACACACAGAGGGGAAGATAATGAAACTGCTTTTTTAAGGCCAGTGTGAAAGCAGTGTGATGAGTCAGTGTGTGCAGGGAGAGAAAAATAACCAGATTCTGCAGCGCGCTTGTCTCTTTTATTTGCCCAGTCCAGAGAAGGCAGCAACACACACACACACACACACACACACACACACACACACACACACATAGGACATTGTTATCTGTCTTTCTTTCTTTTTCTTTCTTTCTTACTTTTCTTTTTGAATTTTTTTTTTTACCAACGTATATTTAAATTGTTCCGTTTACTCGAAAGAAGTGTAGATTAAGAGCTCGATAAAATGAGCAGGGAGAGAGAGAGAGAGTAGGAAAAGAGATGGAATTAAAGTATGAGTGCGGCACAAGAAAGAGGGACGTATGAGAGACCGGGAAAGAGACGAGTGAGGGAGAGGAGAGAGGAAAATAAGAGAGGTGGAGGTTTGAAATAGGGGGACAACAAAGACAAGATGGGACAAGAGAGAGATGAAACAGAGGGACGAGAGAAAATCAAGCAGGGCGTGAGAGGAAGAGACAAGAGAGAAAGACGGATGATGAGTGAGAGAAACAGGTGAGCTGAAATAGAGGGAGTGAGACAGACAGGAGGGAGAGAGAGAAGCATGACAAGAAAGGAAACAACGAGGGATGAGAAAAAGAGAGAGATAATGATGGGGACAAGAACACAGAACAAGAGAGGTGGGGTGAATGGGGCGAGCGAGAGAGAGAGAGACAGAAAGAGAGAGACGGGGGACAGAGATCGGGGACGTTCCCAAAAAACAAGCCATTAGAGTCAGGACGAGTGAGTTATTAGATCAGACCACACACAGCTCCATTCGCTGCCATTAGCCGTGGGGGGGAGGAGGGGGGGGGTCTCAGCGCGGGGTTATTGCACCGGGACTGTTCTTCAGGGGCGGATGTGGGTTTGTTCTGCGGCCTGAGATGATTCTCTATAAAATACATAATTGCTGGGGGCTTGTTTTATGGTTGTGTATTAAGGAGAGAAAGAGGTACTGTGCAGGGCAGGACAGGACTCTGCTGCTCTTTAATGGACGCTGTCTCCCGTGCGCCGCTCCATTTGGAGGCCTTGAGCGCGCGACTAATTGAATAGCGCGCGTTTGGTTTAGGAGAAGGAAATGCTAACGAGATAAATCCACTATTTTACTCTCTGCATTTCAGCTTTTATGGCTGTTGATGCTTCGGGCACAATGTGGGACGTGCTGGAGAAGGACTCGTGCTTTCTTTGTGTGTGTGTGTGTGTGTGTGTGTTAGAATAGCAAAATTATAAATGTTACATGGACAATATTTTTAATTTAACAATGCATAATTTACTTCAAAGCTTTTTATTTGTTTAATAATTCTAACATCGGGTTCAGAAACTTCTGTCTGATTCCAGCGGAGTCGACCGGTCAGATATCAAGCGACAACGATCATCTCACACTGTACCCAGGCCTGTCTTTCATTCTTTTTCATTTCCTCTTTTCTCTTTTTTTTGTTTATTTCTGTTTTTATTTTTATTGGTATTTTTGTTTTTCTTTCTTCCTTCCTTTCTGTTGTCTGTTCTTTTCTTTCTTTGTTGTCTTTCATTTCGGGCCCAGGCACCATGAACTCAGCCCTACTGTATGTGTCAGTGTGTAAATGGCCCTCCTGTTTTTCCCACCATCCTGCCTTTGTGGGGGTCTTAACATGCTCAAAAAGTCTTTTGGACTCTATATATTTAGGGCTCGTCGAGCTGAACAACTTACACATTGCATGTCGCTCCACTCATCAGGAAGTCAGTTATTTTGGGTCGTTTGAAAAACACACCCAGTGGATTTTGATGAACTCTTCCTAGGCAATTTATCCGATCGCCACCAAACCGGGCCTCTGTGGACTCAATGAATTGACGATGCAAAATTGCAGAGGGATTTTTGATTTCTCAAACGGGTCAGCCGTGACGATGCCTTAAACTTCTGCTGAAAAGTGGTTAATAACTTTCTGTGTGACATTATATTGAGATTACTGTGGAGGTGCGTGCACTTCTGAAGAGGCGAGACAAGGTGGCGCTAACAACAGCAATGGCCAAACTGTCCCGGGTCATCAGAGAGGTGAAGCGTGCACACGCCCAGAGAATCCACAAGCACTTCAGGGACAGCGGTGACACGCGGCGCATGCGGCAGGGCACACAAGCCGTCACCACTACAGGACGTCATCAGTTCGTTCAGGACATTCATCTAGTGTAGCGTGTAGCGTATTGAGTGACACTCAATGTAAACACTAAATCCCCCCTTTTCTAAAATGATGCCATAGTGGTATTGGTTTGTCCCCTTTAAAATTTTGTGCCCTCTGTCTTTCTCTGATGACACCAGGTGCTTGAGATTTTTTTGAAGATTCCGTAAAAAGCTCCAGGTCATGTGATCTAATCCCTTGGAAGGGAGGTTGGGCCTAGGAGGCTGCACAAAACAATTTTCAAACATTTTTTTTATACATAGATGTGCAAGGCCAAGACAAGAACGGTATCACTCGTCATTTTTTATGATTATTTATTGTGTACCTGTACAGTGTAGATCTATAATTAAGAACCTGAATTTTTTACACACTGCAGTGTTTGCTACGGGGGCCGTGAAGTGCAAAACAAAATAACAAAACAGAAAACAAATTAACATTCAAAAACAAAATAACAAAAATCAAAACAATAAACGAAATGAGAAAACACAACGACAATTCAGTCACACCGGAAAAGGTAGGTATAGTTCTCGAATTAACGAAGAGACATCCGTCACTCAAAGCATACAAGCTGTACTCAAACGTTGTCAACGTTAAACTTATTTTAAAAGTGCATTTAGCACAACTTAGTTGACCAAAGTGCTGTAAAATCCTAAAATAATTTTTAAAAATTCATCCTTAAATGAAAACACATCTAAATGTCCGTGAGGCTGCAGTACTTCCTGTATATTTTGAGTGACAGATGTCTCGTCCAATCAGCGGTAAGAATCAACAAGGTGAAAAAAGGTAGGTGTGGCTTGCGAATGACATTCTTCCCACTGATTGGACGAGACATCTGCCACTCAAGATTAACGGTAGGATTTAATTCGCAACCCAACGTAAACATGTTGATTCTTACCGCTGATTGGACGAAACATCTGTCACTCAAAATATACAGGACGTACTGCAGTCTCACGGACATTTAGATGTGTTTTCTTTTAAGGATTATTTTTCAGTATTTTAGGATTGTGCAGTACCTTGGCCAACTACTGTAAGTAGTGTTAAATGTGCTTTAAAAATAAATTTGACTTCACTTGACAGTACTTCCTGTATATTTTGAGTGACAGATGTCTCGTCCAATCAGCGGTAAGAATCAACAAGGTGAAAAAAGGTAAGTGTGGCTTGCGAATGACATTCNCCACTGATTGGACGAGCCATCTGCCACTCAAGATTAACGGTAGGATTTAATTCGCAACCCAACGTAAACATGTTGATTCTTACCGCTGATTGGACGAGACATCTGTCACTCAAAATATACAGGAAGTACTGCAGCCTCACGGACATTTAGATGTGTTTTCTTTTAAGGATTATTTTTCAGTATTTTAGGATTGTGCAGTACCTTGGCCAACTACTGTAAGTAGTGTTAAATGTGCTTTAAAAATAAATTTGACTTCACTTGACAGTACTTCCTGTATATTTTGAGTGACATGTCTCTTCCAATCAGCGATAAGAATTGTATTTGCAAGCTCAACCTACCTTTTCCGGTTTGACGGAATCGTCGTTGTTTTTTTTCTCATTTGTTATTTTGTTTCTGGATGTGTTTGTGTTTTCTGATTTGTTGTATTGTTTTTGGTTTTGTTATTTTGTTTGTTAATTTGTTATTTTGTTTTGCACTTCTCAGCTACCGCAGTTTGCTCATACCCAAAGTACTGTAAAAGAAAAAGTGTTAAACTGCTTCCAGACGGACTCGTGTACCCTCGGGTGCTCTGTGCTCTGTAAATTCATCCTACCGAAGCTTACTGTCCATCCACATGTCTAATATATATCATGTTTCACGGCTTTAGTGCCCCGCCCACTGAAAATTATTTGTAGTTTGTTCGCTTGATATTTCTTTCTGTTTCACGTCTTTTCCAGATGTGCCGTTTCAGTGTCTATAGCTTTAAATAAACGGCCGCTGATCGCCTCTCTTAGGAAGTGCGGAAATTTCTAGAGCCAACCAGAATGCAGAGACTGATACTGTCAGTGAAATTCTTTCTTCGCATATAGCAGAGTGCAGAGTCAGCCATGATACAGCACCCCTGCAGCAGAGAGGGTCAAGGGCCTCGCTCAAGGGCCCGCCAGCGTCTGGGAATCGAACCGCAGACCTTCTGATCAGTAACCCAGTGACTCAAAACATCAAAGGTTTAATTTTTTATAATATTACACAAAGATAACCCAAGTAAATGCAAAATTCAGTTTTTAAATAATAAACTTATTATTATAAAGGAAAAAAAAAACCTGCCTGGCCCTATATGAAACAGTAACTGCCCCCTAATCCTAATCCTGTTTAAGGTCACGCCACAGCACCTCGATCAGATATAACACCAGACTTTGACTTGGCCACTCCAAAACACAAATGAGATCTGAAGAAGACCGCTAAGTGCTAATGACTCTCTTAGTCCAGCAAAAAACCCTGTTAGATTACCATTAGCGCTTAGCAATTACTGAGCTTTATATGAATTAAGAACTATTATTTGCACTTTAATTCCTGACTAATAAAAAATCTAAAAAAAAAAAAAAAACTACAAACAGCATGGAATGTTTTTTTCCCCTCACGTTTTTTGTTCATACATGGAGACCAGAGACCCACCTGAATATCTAAACCAGACTACAGAGTGAATTCTGCGTAATAGTGAAATACGATGCATGTTCTGGTCGAACTATCTGTCAGTTATCATGCTGCTGATTGTGCAGTTGGTAGTAAACGCCTGTATTTACAGTATCAGTGTTCTGTGCAGTGTGTGAGCTGGTGTGTAACGATCCCGCTGGTGCGCTGTGATGTTTTTGCGTGCTGAAACTCGAGTGTGTTGGGCAGATTGTGGGGTCGAAGGAGACGAGACCTTTATGACTGTCCAGGATACCGGAGGAGGAGAAACCCTCACGCATGAAATGTAAGATCTTCAGTTCCTCTGATCATTTTTTTTGTTGCTGTCTCTCACCATCACTCGGTTCTTTAAGCACGGGTTTGATTTCCCTCAGTATGGAATGGGATCAGCGCCTTACAGTGCTTGCTCTTGGGTTAAAATGAACTCTGGGAATTTTAAAGCCAGTGGTGCAGAGAGAACATCTGGGAGTTATTGTTGGTGAAGTATGAAGGAGTGACATGTGACACGCGGAGCCAGAGAGAGCGCGTCAGCGCCGGAGTTAATCTGATTCCATCTGACCCCAAACCCCGCGACGCTCGGCCTCTCCGTCTGCAGCACATGCTCGAGCCGAGACGCTTTCACTCGGGGAGGGTTACACGTCTCCTCCGTCTCAGTTACACCTGACATGTTTAAAACCGTGCAGGAAAAAAACGACTGATGGAAAGAAAACGTGACAGAAAAGCATTCTCTAGGACAGAGCCGCAGAGTTATAATCTAATGTTCATCAGGGTTCATCAGTGAGACCGACCGAACAGAAACCCGTTTCACATTCACAACACAGCCGAGGAAACACACCCGGACACACAACATGGGCTTCTTAATAATAATAATAATAATAATAATAATAATAATCCTTAACATATCATTGAGGTATATTCTTTCTTTATTTCCTTTTATCTTTTTTTCTTCATTTCTTTTGTTTTCCTTTCTTTCTATTTTTCTTTCTTTGTGTCTTTTTGTCTTGATACTTTTTGTTAGTTTTTGTTTGTTGTCTTTCTTGTTTGTTTTCCTGTCTTTCCTTGTTTTCCTTCTCTCTTTCTCTCTTTTTTCAGTTATTTCATACTTTTTCATTTCTTTTTTTTTTATTAATTTTTCATCTTTTCTTTCTTTTTCCTTTTTGTTCAGTTGTTAATTTCCTTAATTTTAGTTTCTTTTCTTTCCTTTTTCTGTTTTCCTTATATTTTTTAATTTTATTTATCTTCTTTATTTTGTTTTTCTTTGTTTTTTTTTATTTCTTTCTCTTTATTTGTATCTTTTTGTCTCTATTTATTGTTTTCCCTTTTTGCTTCCTTTTATTCTCTCTCTCTCTCTCTTTCTCCGTGAGGAAATGTGAATAAGAAGCCGACATGTCTGGATCTGTCGTTCTCCAGGTTGCCGACTCTGCGGCTGATGGACAGAGCGCGTGTGATCCGGGAGGAGAACCAGAAGGGCAGATGTGTATAACTGAGGCGTTGTATGAACGATAAGCCCGGCGTTCGGGTCGGATCTTCGTCTGTACCGCGTGAACACGGGTGGGCGTGACTCTGATTTCCGCGCGGATTGATTGAGTAATGAGGCCCGATGCTGCGGTGCTGCCGGCTTTCGGAGAGCTCTTCCTCCCCAAGTGGTGGTTGAGTCGTCCCACGCGTCCCTCCCCTACAGCCATCTGCGTCTCTCACTCAGGACTGCTGTACCATTATCCTCTCGGCCCAGTCAAAGTCTTCACCTAATTAGGGAAACTCTCAATGACGGAGATTATTTTTAGCTTTTTAATTAGCATGTTTTCTGCTGCTGCAGCTCTGTGGCTCGCTGAGGCAGAGATACACAGACAGATTTGTGCTCGCTCTGTGCGCTGTGGTAGAACAGAAAACTTTTTAAGGTCCCTGAAAAATCGCCCGAGGGTCACGATTCCATGCTGGAAGCGCTATTAATAAAAAGACCAGCTGAGACTTTGATGATTTATTTTAGTGTGCAGGATTTCTCACCATGATCATAACCTCCATCTGGAGTTCCTGTTGCAACCCTGAAGTTAATTATTTACACACAACAGCTTCGCAAAGTCATTTGTTTCTCTTATATTAGTCAACAGTTACAGTTTTCTACATACTTTTTAACAAACATTTACGGTTACAGAATTTAAATACACATGACAGTTTACATGA
>QMIH01000668.1:147685-157685 GCA_003987875.1 Clarias batrachus | reverse complement strand
CAAAACCCATCTTTACACCGGGATTAGCCGAGCGGGACACGACGTACGGGGACAGATTTGAACCTTTAAGGCATTCTGTAAACTGCTGTGTTTTTTTATTTATTTTTATTTTAATAAGGTAAGATTTTGATTGTTCGAAAAGTTAAATGATCTGAAACATTATTGTTTCTATAGCAACAGGCGATTTAATAATAAAACTGATTGACATGGTACGTTATCATGGTGTGTCTGTAGGGTCAGTCGGTCGGTTTTCTGTACTTTGCCATGTGGGGCATGGACACCTAGAGCATGGCACGATTGAGTAGGGCGTGTCTGAACACCCATCAACACCTGGCCACGCCTCTTTATTAGCATGCGGAGACCCTGCCTGTTCAGTGTACAGTGCTTTAAAGTCTTTAAAGCTCAAGGAATGTTGAAGTGAAGTAGGAACGCCCTGTGACATCACCGGTGCACACGGTACTTCTGCTGCGTTACCATGGCAACGTAATCACTTCAGATAATTATTTAATTATTTAACAAGATATACAGAGAAATTAATATTGTGCTTTTTTTTCATAATTGAGTAGTAAGGATTTGTTGATTTGATATATATTTTTAAAAAATGGTTGAAGAATTTTAACAGAACTGTTACCAGTATTAAAGCGATAGTGGTTATAAACTGATGAGGTTAAAAACACGTCACAAAGGGCTGCCAGTAGGTCTGATAAAACTGCAGTGTTACAACTATTGAAAACTGTATGTATGTGTGTATGTATGATATACTGAGGAAGTAGCGGGTCGACCTGGGCATCATTACCCGACAGGTTAGTGAAGATACATTTGGCTTATGCTTATGCACAACAACACACAACACCTGTCATCCTGACACAAATAAAACATGAACATGAACATGAACTGCAACAAGGAGTCATTGGAGGTCATAGCTTCTCGTTGGTGCTGCGAGGGCATCGTAGTGTCCTTTCTGTTTCCATGCAAACGTTCGTTCCTGCATACGACTGAGGGACATAAATAACAGGAAGCCTAAATGTAACAGCTTGTCCATTTGCCTCTGCTATATTACTGTAGGAAGAATTCCTTTCCCACTTTCTGAACTTTCTTGTGAGGTCAAAGAGCCTAAACTTTTGTATAAGACTACGTATATACAGTACGTGTGTGTTTGTGTGTGTGATTGATAGATAGATAGATAGATAGATGAAAGAACGAACAAAAATGTATATATTTAATGTTTATTTTAAAGATTAATCAAAATTATTGATACAACTTTCAATGTTTCTCTAAAATGATTCACTTTGATAATCATAAAGACTTTTCTACAACATTCACATATAAACACAAAGGGTCAGACGTTTCCAAGATACGGAATCGACCCTCCAGCCACATCGGCAGTCTCGGACATCGAGCGCTTACCTTCACCTTCACTCGACCTCCGTCTATCCCTCTATCTGCACCTGTGTGTCTGTCTCAATTCAATTCAGTTCAATAAGCTTTTTGTCTCTCTCTCTCTCTCTCTCTCTCTCTCTCTCTGCAAACTTTCTCAGTACTTTGTCCCTTGACTTTAAGCACAATCAGTAGGTGAGAAACTAATATTAATAGGGGCCGAGGAGAAATATTAGCTTTGTGTTTGCGCTGTGTGGAGCTGTTGATCTGATGGCGGAGTGCTGGGATGGAGGCTCACCTGAGCGGTGAAGTCGGTCCCTTCTCACTCATCATCATGGGTGCAGTGTGAGGCGAGCTCGGAGCCATGCTGCTGTGAGTAAAGCACAAGGAGATCACGCAGCAGCTGATCCAATACAGAAAAAAAAAACTTTATTCTGTTACTCCTCTGGGTACAACAACAACAACAACAACAACAACAGAAGTTAACATGTCACATCTCCCAACAGTTATCCTGAGTGAGGAGAAACGTTCTGGCTTTGGGAAAGTACTGGTGCAGTGTGAGAGCGGAAGAGGAGGCAGAAGTACACAAACTCAATACTCAAGTAAAAGTACTTGCCTAACAATGTACTCCACTGCAAGCAGAAGGACCACTTCAAATGTTTTACTCAAGTACAAGCGGGAAGTACATGCTTTAAAAAGAAGGAAAGTGCAAGAACTCCGTGAGGAAACTGATTTAGGTGTCTGACTGAGTTACTGATAAACAGTATGATAAAGTATTTTAAACATAACAGAAGTTACATGAACGTGTGAAAGTCTAGTAGAGATTTGTTTTCTGTAGGAATCTTAAATGTTAATTTTTTTCAACTAGAATGAAAGTATAAATTAATAATAAATAAATCAATGTAAATTCATCAGCTGTGTTCAGATTGTTTATAAGTTCATGAAATCTTAGAGATAGAATGTCTTGGGCAATTTTATTAAAAAAATAAAATTGTGTACGTTTCTAGACCAACGACATTATAGGAAGGAGGCTGAATAATGTTGAACACGAGTTTTATGCGTTTTAACCATTTTAATGCTATTTAGATTGGAAAATCAATGTGAAATTTATGTTTTTTTCATAAAAAAATGTAGTAAGTTGAAGTAAAAAGTATCACATACAGTACAGACCAAAAGTCTGAACACCCCTTCTCATTCAGCGAGTTTTCTTTATTGTGTTCTTTATTGTGTTCTTTATTGTGTTCTTTATTGTGTTCTTTCTTGTGTTCTTTAGCCCAAACGCGTCTCTTCTGCTTGTTGCCTGTCCTTAGCAGTGGTTTCCTAGCAGATCTTCTAGCATGAAGGTCTGATTCACACAGTCTCCTCTTAACAGTTGTTCTAGAGATGTGTCTGCTGCTAGAACTCTGTGTGGCATTGACCTGCTCTCTGATCTGAGCTGCTGTTAACCGCCGATTTCTGAGGCTGGTGACTCGGATGAACTTCTCCTCCGCAGCAGAGGTGACTCTNGCGGTCCGCATGTCAGCCAGTTTCTTTGTAGCGCTTGATGCTTTTTGTGACTGCACTTGGGGACACTTTCAAAGTTTTCCCAATTTTTCCGACTGACTGACCTTCATTTCTTAAAGTAATGACGCCCGCTCGTTTTTTCTTCACTTAGCTGCTTTTTTTTTGCCATAATACAAATTCAAACTCTTTGAATGAGAAGGTGTGTCCAAACTTTTGCTCTGTACTGTATAATTCACGAAATATCAAATATATTTATTCATATCGCATAGAATTTATAATGTAGGTGCACAAGATATTTTATTTAAAGTGCAGCATGAAGGAAAGTACAGGGATGGTGTACATCATCACTCTAAATATGAGGTGATTCAGATGCAGGGAGCACACAAGAGCGCTAAACAGCGAAGAAGCTGCATGGCGTCGTGGGGTCAGAGCAAAGAGGGAGACTGGGATGAGCTCCAGCTTGGAGCAGGTAGATAGTGCTGGAGGGCACAGCACTTACCAAATCACTATGGGGCTGTTGTACTGAACAGTAGTGAGCAGAGCAGAGAGGAGCAGGAAGATGGTTAAACAGCATTTGGTCGAGACAGGAAGTAAACCTATAAGTGGGAAAAACCTCATGAGCATTCTACCTGAATGGAGAACAAAGGATTTTAAGTTCCTTCTTTCATTCTAGAGCCAAACCCAGCACTAATAAAACTTCACATCTCCAGAAGCAGATGTCGTATCTCAGACAAGCAGGTGGGACCAAAACCACAAAGCCAGCTACAATGAGAATTGCTGTTACACAGAACTCGAGAGTGCTGATGACCTGCGACCCATCCTGCAGGGAGAATCTCCTCAGGGAGCTGAACAACTGACCCCAGAACAGAACAGCATGCTGGACGCGGTGGCAGACGCACCTGGAGTCGACAGACAGATTCCACAAACACTTTCTGGGAGTTTTAGCTTCAGAGTGGACCTGCTTGAGGGTGTTGAGTGCTTCTTCAACAACAGAACAGTGAGCCGCACAAGAGCTGTATTATCACTGCCTCACCCCAAAAAACAGATTTAGGACTCTTGAAGAACGAGAGACCCGTGGCACTTTTATGCAGTGGCTATAAGATCTTATCAAAATGCCGAGCAAACTGAATTCATATGAAACGCTTTTGACAAGGTTGAGCATGACTATCTGTTTCACACATTTAAAGCTTCTGCTGAAGTTTTTTTTATAGTGCCGGAAACTGAGTCCGAGGCCTTAATGTTGGATGTGGTCTGAGCTGTCCAGTCCGAATGAACAGAGCTGTCAGACAAGGATGCATGATAGTCTGGCGATAGAGCCACGGCCCTGCAGACTGAGAGCAGGACTACAGAGACCATCAGTGACTGGGGAGAATCACAGGGAAATCTGGTGTACGCAGAATATGCAGATGACGTAATGCTTTTAATTCTCCTGTTATCCTTGAACTTGAACTTACCTGCATCATTTATTCTTGCAACCAGTTTGACCCACAATGTAAAACAAATGACGGGCTGATTTTATTAGAAATATATAGCACAACATGTTTGCATTTTGAGTATACTCTACTTAACATTTTAAGTAATTTTACTACAAACTGTTAGCTGACTTTCAACTGAACTCATGTAAACACTGCTCTTTGTTAATTTAACTCTTTGGGTCTGGTGGTTTCTAGCTGTACATACAATACATTTACAATCACTCCGCAAAATAAAATGCATTATCATTATTATTATTATTATTATTATTATTATTATTATTAATAGCTAGCCTAGCAACCAGTGTATGTCAAATTCTTAAAACCCAAAATAACCATAAAAATTGACAGTAAGTTTTCTTTTATGTCAAGGTCAAAAAAGAGTATCACAGTTTATTGGCAATTTCTAAACAGAACAAATACACAAAGTAAAACGACTCCATTAGGCTTATAATCAGGTAAAGTTTAAGCCAAAAGTGTTTACCTAAAGTTCAAACATAGAGTGTAACTAGTTCACCTTTTATTCTATTTATTTATTAATTTATTTACTTACTTATTTGTTGGTCCTATTTGGTACTCAGGGCAGTGTCTTTGTTCATGGTGCTCATCAGCAGAACATTTTTTGCTCTCCTTGGGGCAGTAGGAGATAACACTGGCTCTGTTGGCGAAGTCAAACATTAAAGATGTTTCCTTGCTGTTCTTAATGGCAAGAAGCTCAGAGGGAAGCACTGGCTTATGCAGTTTTCTCTCAGTCTCCAACATGGTAACCTTCCTTTTTGAGCAATTCCTCACCTTAGGTGTATGAGGTGGAGCAGTTCAGCATGTCTTGTACCACTTGTATCATTCCCTGATTTTTTACACTTTACCCGTGTACGTCTGCATATCCCAGGCTGGACTGTATATCACATGCTGCACATAATTTGACGCCATGTTTGACCGGGTTGCGTAGTGTGCATTGTCTGAAGGGGTGGCACCCATGAAGTGGGTAAAGCAAGTGTAACTGCTGGCCTCACTGGTCCTGTACATCTTGTATTGATGTGAGTTTCTCTCACTCTCGTCGGCTCTGCCTTGTTTCTCTGTTTTTAGAGACAGGGCAGCTAGAAATCTTGCAGCTCCAGTGTCAGTATTCCACAACCTTGTCGTTGCTTCACTTTTTGACTTGTGCACTCCTGTCTACTAGAGGTAACGTCAGTTAGATTAAGGTCCTAAAGCACAGGAAGGCTTCTGAAGATGATAAAATTACATGGTGTCATGACCTCAGTATCATCTTCATCAATATCATCCTGGTTGAAGGACAAATGCAAGAGCTTTTTGGAGAACAGTGGCAGAGAAAAGGGCCACATTAACCTCCATGCTGTGACATCATCTCATTGGAGCCAAACCCCTGGAGATGTTGATCAGGGAAGTGAACTTCTTCTGGACTGGACAGTCATACATCTGATTCTGCTGGAGAGAAGTTAGGGCCTGATTGACCTTTTTTGTCTTGTCAAAGCCTTTATATAGATTACTTTATAGAGAAGGGCTGTTGCCAATGATTTGTTCCTTTTTCCATCGCACTGAAGACTTGACCTATGGCACACACCATTTTGTGTTGAAATTGAGTGAGGTGGACCTGACTGCTCCAACACCATTCTAATAGTCTGTGCTAAGAGCCTGGATGGACTCAGCTGGATGGACACACAACCCTTTCCAAGCCTTAATCCACTGATCTAGTCTAGGATGGTATCATCCACCTATAATAGAAGACAGACAGAAGGTATGAACAAAATGAAGGGTTTGAGGTCTGAAAATAACTTGAAGTCAACACGGGAACAATGTGTGGACGTGGTGGTGCTGATACAGAGACTGTTGGAAGACGTGGTCTGGGAGGATCCAGGGCATTACCTTGCAGGAAGCCAGCAGGCTAAAACATCTTCCTGTGTCCAGAAGGAGCTGTCCAACCAACGTTTGACATGATTTGGCAAGTTTACAGTGATGCTGCAACATGTCTTTTGTGATGTTTTGAGTTATACGCTCACTTAAAAAGTAGAAGAACATCACTGGGAGATGATGAGAGATCCGAAAGATCTTAACGAGCTCAACCCTGCGAAAATGTTGAAGCTCTTGAGCTCTCCTCACAACATGATCTCACTACTTACTAGATTTGGCTTCTATGGATTTCATCCTCTTCCCGAAGATGAAGGTCCAGCTCCAAGTCACCATTTTTACACCATTGCGACAATCCAGCATGAAGGTGCTTGACGCGCTTGAGGAAGACTTTCCTCTTGATACCGCCTCATACTAGCGAGAGGAAGGAGCATGTTTGTCCTTAAAACACCACAATTAACACCATTTGAAAACATCCCTCCTGAAGGTGAAAGTGCTGTGCAGAACCTGTGTCAGGAGGCCGATGGTGCCGGACTGTTCCTCTTGAGGATGCTGGAGATCCCGGCTACAGAAAGGCGTACAGTTGAGCCACATCTACATTGTTGGACAGTTCACAAAGCCATGACACGTGGTGCACACGGATCTGACTGAGGTAGAGAGTCGGGACTGAACAGAGTGCTCTCAGTAACTCAGAGCTTCATGCAGATGTGTGAGGAAGTCACATGGGGAGGACTCTATACATGTCTGGGCCAAAGTACATTTCCAAGCGAACATCTGTCATTTTACTAAACCTAATAACAGGTCAGGCCATGCTAGCTTTCTGACTTACAAGAAAAAAAAAAATACATGCAGTGGGAACTCAGGATGCTGACAGAACACTCACAGCGTTGGTAAAAGCCTGACTCAAAGATGAGTATGATTTTTTTTTTTTTTTAGGTGACTCACGGGTTGCCAGAGTTCTGTCACGGCACAGGCGGAGGTTCGTGCTCTGTAGAAGCAAAGGATTTAAGGACTGAATTTAAAAAGAAGGGAAAAAATAATAAAGTTTTTTTTAATATTCTTATATTTTTATAGTTCAATGTTTGTCATGGATATTAGATTGTCTCGACACATTTAACGGAGAATTAACAGAGAATAAAGAATTTAGAATTTACAATTTTCAGGTCATTCCCAAAGGAATGGAATAAGAAGTAAATATAAAAGTCAATTTTTTTATTTTCCAATATCTATCTGTCTGTCTGTCTGTTTCAAATTAATTCAATAAGCTCCTCTCTCTCTATTTCCTTCTTTGTTTTTTCGTTTTTTCCCCTTCTTTCTTCCTTCTTCGTCTCTCTCTCTCTCTCACACACACACTCCTTCACTCTTCATGCATCTCCACACTTCCTGCTGTGTCTGTGGAACTTCAAAGTGTCTCACAGAGACTCCGCGGTTCACGGCTTTGACTTTCACACAGAAACGCTGATGAGGGATCGAATAATCTACAGTAAATCTTTATTTGTTGTTTCAAATGAACACTTTCTCACTAAGGTGTCTCTTTCAATTATATCAATGGGGCACTGAAGCACAGACACATTATTCCACCACTTTACGTTTATGAATATACATTAAAATTTTCTCAAAATCGTATTATATTAGCTTTCTGTACATTCACTGAAGATCCAGAAATAGCAGTGAAGGATGTTTGCGTTAAAGAATCTCTGAAAACATTTAGCTTTTGTTAGTCTAATATCAAGACTTTGTATCAAGACTTTTGTAATGTAAGATTTTTTTGTGCAGTTAGCTTATCCTGGCTACCTGACTAGCATGAGCGATAAACTTGTTAATATCATCGCTGTAATCATGTAACATTAGCTCGAGTTATTCAGAGATCAAGTCTTCGCAGTGAGGAGGTTTGCAGATAATTGCTGTGTATTGGATGTTAAAGGTGCCCTATGCTAAAACACTCCTGTGCGTGCGTGTGTGAGTGTGTATGTGTTTGTATGTGTGTGTGTGCACAAGCAATGTGAAGAAAAACATTTCCTTGCTTTTTTGTGTTTGCATTAATCAGTGCATAAACAAGCCAACTGAATTTCACCCTAATGTGACATCATATGAGAGATGAGGAAACCCTTCCACGACTTCTTCATTCAGCTCTACTGTCTACTGTACTGAAGTACTGAAGGGGCGTGGCTCAGTAGTAGCTTTTTTTGTTGTTGTTGCATATTTGTCACACTAAAATGATTGAGATCATCAAACAAATGTTAATATTACACAATATAGAGTAAATACAAAATACAGTTTTTAAATGATTTTATTTATTAAGGGACAAAAGCTGTCCAAACCTACCTGGCCCTATGATTAAATATAATGGCCCCCTAAACCTAATAACTGGTTGTACCACCCTTCGCAGCTGCAACTGATAACTGATCAGTCTTTCACGTCACTGTGGAGAGGTTTTGGCCCAGTCTTCTTTACAGAATTGTTTTAATCTCGCCACATTGGAGGGTTTAACCCGGTTAAGGTCAGGCCACAGCATCTCAATCGGATTTACAGTAAGTGACTAGGCCACTGCAAAACCTAAATTCTTATTATTTTATCTTTTTATAGACACTGGAATGGCACATTTTAAGCTGAGATTAAAAGTGTGTGTGTTTGAGATTTTTGTGCATTAACACACACACACACACACTGGGGGAGCTCTGAGAAAGTCAAAGGTTAAACTTTTTTACAAAACTGGCAGTCGAGCCAAAAAGGCAAAAGTCCTGGTGATCTCCAAACAGTAGTACAGAGGCCAGGACAACTCGAACAGGAAACTAAATCAGAACCAGAATAAACATGCAGAGAAACAAGGTGTTGATGAGATCAAAGCTGCGTCCGGTTCCACAGCGGACATAAACAGTACTGAGTGTTAGAGGAAGTCGGTTAGGGGCGTTCATTCCCCTCGATAAAATTCTTCCATTCGGGACCAACACTGTGACCAACACACTCAGTGTGTTACCATGGTAACTTAAAAAGCAGGAAAACTGTGGGAACGTGACTGAAATACAATAAGGAACTCATATATTTTAAAACCAGAAGCCATATCGATACACAACATAAATACTATTCAGACTGGAGTAAAAGTTGTGCATGAACATCATTTAATGGATTCTTGAGATGTACAGTGTCAATCCTAAAGAGATTAACATTGTGAGCTTGGCCAGAAGTGGACAAACAAAATTACCCATCAGTCATAGCAGCTCTCTGGAGCATTAAACAAACAAACAAAGAACGTTGAGCTCACACCCTAATGGACCTGGCATCAATTTCTTGCAATATTTTCAAAGCAAATGATCAAATCACTTTTATTCAAGAGTTATACAACAAGGTCACTAGTGTATGTTTTAAAATGATATCAGTTTCTGTTTCGATAAATATTCAACATTTCATTTCAGCAATGGGAAAATCCCCCAGTACAGTAGAGCAAAAAAAGTGTTCTTGTTACCATGGAAACGCCCAAAAGAAGCGATGTCAGCGTTGGTGACAATGCAGGGTGATCCGAATGGAGGGATCTTGTCAAAAAACTTCACTTAACCGACATTCACTGAACAGGGCGCCAGTCAATCGCAGGGAAACACCAGTTAATCTAATCTGCATGGTTTTGGACTGTGGGAGGAAACCGGAGAACCCACCAAACTCCACACACACAGACCAGAGGTGGGAATCGAACCCAGTACTCTTGATGAGAGGTGCGAGGTCACAATGCTAACCGCTTCACCCCTGTGCCACCTTGACTAAATATATACAGTGTGTGTGTATATATA
>QMIH01000668.1:127983-147414 GCA_003987875.1 Clarias batrachus | reverse complement strand
TATATATATATATATATATATACACACAGCTAATCAGAAAAGACCAGGGAGTAATCATGACACAGTAGACAACCAATGGAAAAACAGGGGAGGAGCCAAAACAGAAAGTATGAAACTGTAAACAAGAATATGTGGCGTGTTCCAATTTACCTGTAGTTCCTTGTGAAGTACACTACACAGGGTGTTCAGCCTCGGGTCAAAGGGAACTATGAATGGTTTAGGGAACGAGTGAACAACAGAGGGGAAGTTGGAACGAAAAATTTCCCATCAGTCAGTGCATCTAAACCTAATATATTTATTTGCATTATTACAAAGAGAAACATCATATTAATAGACACCATCATTTACATTTTTATTTAATCACAAAATATTTAGTATTTTACAGGCTAGTAATCTCACGCACTCATCATCTATACAGCTTAATCCTCTATACACGGGGGGCGGAGCCTATCCCAGGATTTTTAGGGCACAAGGCGCGGTACACCCTGGGCAGGAAGCCAATCCAACGCAGGGCACACACACACACACACTCACACACTACGACCAATTTGGGAACATCAATTAGCCTCACCTACATGTCTTTGGACTTGTGGAGGAAACCGAAGAACCCGGAGGAAACCCACCAAGCACGGGGAGAACATGCAAACTCCATGCACACAGAGACGGGAATCGAACCCGGACCCTGGAGTTGCGAGGCGACAGTGCTAGGCTAGTAATCTGTTAAAAATAAATTAATCACTGTACATCTTGTAAATTAAACAAAGTTACAACACGTTTCAATTGTATGTTTTATAACAGGTATCCAAGGTGTTTATGCTACCATGGTAACGCAGTGACGTCTGGGCTGGTGACATTGCAGGGCGTCCTGAATGGTGGAGTTTTGTCGGGGGAAGTTCCCCATCCCAGGGAGCAGGGAGTAGGGAGCACCCGGTGAAGTACACTCCGGATCAGAACGCAGCCCATGTCGGTGGTGTATTAAGAAGGCGTGGCCTGTGAGGCGGGGATTACGTGTCTGTCAGTCACACTTTTAGTTACATCATGCACTGAGATCCATGGCATACAGCTGATTGGGGAAGACTGTGTATTTATGGTTCAAGATTGTATGAAGTACAGTGAAATGAATTCGATTGTATTAGCTTACAGTATATGAGCTGATTTGGCTTTGCAACATTATTTATCACAAGCTTTGCATACCTGGGCCCGTATTCACAAAGCTTCTTAAACTAAAAGTCGCTCCTAGTGACGAAATTCTAAGAAAATTCTTAGAGTTATGACATTTTCTTAGAATTTCCCCTTAAATTTAGGACTAAATCTTAGTAAAGATAAAAATGATTCATGAAACATCTTAGCCCTAAAAACTAAAAAATAGTTAAGAGTCGAGAGGAGGACTTTTAAGAGGCTTAAGAGTTTCTCTAGCAGAGGACAAAATGGTGGAAAGAAGAAATATTCTCCAAACACTGAACATAAAGCTAAAAGTAAACACTGCTCTTCTGTCCAGTCTGGTTTTCTTGTTGTTTTACTTCCTTCCATCTCTCTTGGATTGTTGGCTACAGACCATCCAAAAGTGTAACGTAAATAAACTGTCCTGTGATCATGTAAATTAGTGAAGCTGAGCCATTTTGCTCCCATCAATCTGAAATGGATCACAAGTAATAACATCAATATGGTAAATAAATGTATTGCAATAAATTGTAACAAATTGGTTGCTTCAAAAGTCGACACATTTTAAACATTTGTCTGTTTTAATGAACTTTAAGATATTTCGCCTATAACAGAAACTTTGCATGAAGTAGTCTGTAGTCATGATTATACAAGTTCATTATTTACAAAGCGTTATGATTTCATGTCTGTTCTATTATCATATATTCTATTTTCACAAAGAGCACATTTTAAAACAAAGGACAGTTTTTTTTTCATCCCTAGCAACTGGCCGATCACGTCCCCTCACTGAGATAAAGGTTTTTGTACTTTCCTAGCTCAGAGTTTCTCTAAGAAGTTTTCTAAATCACTTTTAGTCTAAGACTCCCAGCTAGGACTTTCTCGGCTAAGATAGGAGCTCTCTGAGAGAATTCTAAGAAGCTTTGTGAATACGGGCGCTGAAGTGTACAGGTACTTTTAGTTCAACATGGCCATGAAAAACATTCCTAACATCATCAACGAATAATAAATCACACCTGATGCTAGTGTAGTTAGAATTCAATTTATCTACAAGAGCACTGCGACTAGCACCATGAACGGACTGCTAGCGATCCGAGCTCTCTGTATCCTTTTGTTTTTAAAACAACATCTCGACCCAGCGATTTGACTCATCAGTTTCGGGCCCGTGTGAGAGCTCTGGGCCGTCACTCGCTGTGAAAGCCATCGTCCTGGCAGACTCTACATTTCCAAGATTGAAAAGCAATGACAGAGACGTTCATCATGAAGACTCAAGGTTTTTGGAAACCGACCAAACGTTACGTGTCTTTCCATCTGTTAAGTGATGAGATTGCTGTCCTAGCGAGGAAAGATACATTAAATACAGCAGGGAGAGCTGAGAGTCATAGCAACCAAAAGCTGAAAGACATGAGGAGAGAGAGAGAGAGAGAGAGAGAGAGAGCTGAAAAGCAAACAGGCAATTAATAAAGAAAGAAAATGGGAAAATAACAAAAAAAAAAAACCGAGTCTGGCTGTTATTCCCAGGTGTGTATGAGAACAAGTGGAACGACAGAGCAGCTGGTGAAAAGCAGAGGTGGGAGGGAACTGGGTACATTTACCTCGTTGCTGTCCTTAAGGACATATTTCATATATCTGTAATTTAGTTGAGTAGTTTTATTCTATGTTACGTTTTACTTTTACTCGACCTAAAATATACAGCAAATGTCTGTAGTCTTCACTACATTCCTGCACGGCGTTGCATTACATCACCACCGCGTGTGCAGTTTTTAAAGCGGTAATTTGAGTTTCCTCCAGGTACTCCGGTTTCCTCCCACAGCCCAAAGACATGCAGATTAGTATAATTCCCAAATTGTCCATAGTGTGTGTGTGTGTGTGTGTGTGTGTGTGTGTGTGTGTGTGTGTCCTGTGATGGATTGGCCTCAAGCCCAAAGTATCCTGAGAAAGTATCCTGTTACAAAACTAGGAGAGAGACATTTTCTTAGAATTTTCCCTTAACTTTAGGACTAAATCTTAGTAAATATAAAAATGATTCACAAAACATCTTACCCTAAAAACAGCTCCTAAGCTAAATATTGTTAAGAGTAGAGAGGAGGACTTTTAGGAGCCTTAAGGAAAGAAGAAATATCTCTTATTGTTTAAATTCCTTCCATATCTCTTCCATAATTTACATGATTGCAGGACAGTTTATTTAAGTTGCACCTTTGGATGGTATGTAGCAACTACTGTGTGGAAATTGGTTGATTCAAAAGTAGCCACATTTTCAACATTGGGCTTCTTTAATTAACTTTAAGATATTTAGCCTATAACAGAAACTTTGCATGCAGTAGCCTGCATTCATGATTATAACATTTCTTTTATTAATTCTATCATCATATAATCTATTTTCACACAGAACGCATTTTAAGACCTTTACAGATTTTTTTTTATCAACCAATCACAGTCCTTGAATTGCTGCTTTATCCCTAGCAACCACACCTCAAGATTCAGAGTTGCTCTGAGAAGTTTCCTAAATCACTTTTAGTCGAGAACTCCCAGCTTTTACTTTTTAGACTAAGATAGGAACTCTCTGAGAGAATTCTAAGAAGCTTTTTGAAGACGGCCGCAGGTTTATAGAAAGAAAAAAGTAATCAACAGGAGCAGGTCAGTGCCAACACAGAGCAGGATTTAAACTGTGTGTGTGTGTGTGTGTGTGTGTCTATGTTTTGATAGAGGCTAAATAATGTAATGGCTAAATAAGAAGGAAAGAAAATTGTGGTTGGGAGAGAAAAAGGACGGTCAAGAAAGGAAGGACAGAGAAAAGGATGGAAAAGAGGAAGGAACAATGAAAGCAAAGAAGGAAAGAAAACTGAAACGGAAAATTAAATCAGTTCGACCCAACAATAAAAGAAAAGATAAAACCCTTAAATGAAACCTCAAATAATGAAAAGAAATAAAGCAGAAATATAATAAAGAAATTTAAAAAATAAAAAAAGATTGATGGATGGAGAGACGAAATTGCTGACAAGGAACAAAGATTAAAAAATATTAAATAAGATATAATAAAAAGGAATAAGATATGATATAATAAAAAATGAATAAATGAAAATAAATCAATCAATAAGAGAAAGAAAGAGCAAGAAAAGCAAGACTAACCACAAAGAAGCGAAGTGGAAGGATTGAGAGAGGAAATGGGTGACAAAGAACGAATAGGACAGAAGTAAAGAGAAGAGAAGAAAGCAGAAAACAAGGAATAGGAAAAAGACAGACAATGGAAATAAAAGACGGGAAAGAAGAAGACGAAGAGAAACAGCACCCCCCCCATTTTCTGCCATTCTCACTTTTTAATCTCAATCCATTTAAACTGAAGATCAACGCTGACGATTATTTCTTCCACTCTGATACATTCAACATGAGAGAGATTTCCTCCTTTCTTTCCTTCTGTTATAATTTGTGTTAAAAATCTTGCCATGTCCAGCTGATGAATTGTTTTTTTGTTTGTTTGCTTACAGAAATCAGTGACAAACAATCAAGTGTTTTTCTCCCCATGTGCTAATCGTTAGCTAAACTTAGCATACCACATGAATGTCTCTTGTCCAAAAATACATAAAAATTTAATTGTAAAATTGTAAGAAAATAAAATACAAAAGAAAAGTTTAATAAAACTATTGTGATATAGCAAGCTACTGTAGATTTTAGTTGATTTGCTTATATAAGAAACAGGGAATGACTTTTACTGTAGCGTCGCTAAAAGATTTATTAGCATGGTTGTTAGCATTAAGATTTTTGTTGCATAATTTGTTCATTTTTGAAGGTTTTAGTGTGTAATCATCCATTTCTTTAGCCATTTTTGTTTGTTTGATTTGTATATTTGAATGTTTAATGTTTAAATGCTGAACTTATTTTTTTTATATTTAGCAATTTGTTATACAATTTGTGCAGTTTCATAAGTGTGCTTTATTTAATTGAAGCAATTTTTTGAGCAAATTGTTTAATTTAGACACTTTATACTATAACTTTCTCATTTACTTCATTTGAGCATTTGTGTAATCTTATACAATATGCTAGTTTTTGTAAAGGTTTATTTATAAATGTTTTTTAGCATTTTGTTACATATTTTTTAATTTGGAAAAAAACAAAGTTAAATTATTGAATAATTTGCTTACTAAAAATTATGTTATTGTGTACTCAAGATTTAACATTGTGTATTTTATATTGTAACATTTCAGTTGTGTTTTCCTTCTTTTTAAATTTGTTGTGCAATTTGTATATTTTACAGATGTGTCACACGTCATTTTAGTACTTTGTTGTGTAAAATGTTCGATCCTTTTTTCTCTCATTCGTTTATTTTATTAGAACATTTATGCAATTATTCATTTTTTAGCATTATGTTGCTTAGGTCGATTTTAAAAGCTTATGTAATGTTATTTTTTTTGGCTTTTTGTTGGGTGATTATCAATTTTCACAACTGTAACAGGACTTAAAGGACTGTGTAGTTCCAAACGTTCATGCTAGACTTTTTTTGTTGTAGTATTTTAATAAATTGCTTCAGTTTAGCTAGAGTGCAATTAGGCAGTATACTAGCAGTTTTTATTAGCAGTGTATTATGTTCTTATCGTGTATGTTGCTTATTTAAAAAATAATTGTGTAATAATTTTGTTGTAATTTGTTTACTGTGACATGTCTTATTGTGTTATCTTTCATTTTTATCAATTTATTAGATTTTTTAAAGCTGTGCAATATTTCATGTTAGCAAATTATTCATGCTTGTTGATGATATAATAATTTATTGCATTTTATTCTGTAATCTTACATAGTAATTTAAAAAAAGTTGTTTTTTACTATTTTGTTGAATTTTTAGACATTTGTACATTATTGTTTTTATTTTATGTAACTTTATATTTTTTAAAGAATGATCTTATTGTGTTTCATTTGATTTTTAGCAAATGTTCTGTAATTTTTTAGATTTTCCTGACTCTGAAATATTTCACGTTAGCAGTTTGTTGTGTAAAATGTTCATTTTAAACTTTTCTTATTGTAGTAATTTACTACTTTTTAGCATTTTACTTTGGGATTCACTCATTTTGACTTGAACTTTTCTGTGAAAGTTTATTTTGCCAAGTATTGTGTAATGTGTCTGTTTTTAGCTAGTCTTTCTGTACACTACTTCTCACCACTTTATGCTCACATTCTTTGATTTTTATTTTTTTCTAAAATAAAATAAAAATCAGTTTTTAATAAACACACTGGTGATTGAAATGAATTATCTAAGATTGTCTATGAAATATTAAAACGTTAAAAAATAATAACTCTCAAAATGTAATTATGTTAAGAGTTTTTATTTGCTTACTAGATTATGATGTAATAAGCTATAATAATATCATACAGTAACTACATAACTGTTATGAACAGTGTTATAGACAGGTTTTTATTAACTTCTATAAAAACCTAAATGAGTTTATAGCAATCTAACGGTGACCCGCCATATTTCTGTGAAACTTTGAGGTTATTTAGGGTCGCTTTTTTCACAGGAAGGTTCGGAGCTGGTGTTATATGAGCACACTGTTCTCTAGTCATGTACAGATGGTGAAGAAAGGGTTGGTGGTTGTGTGTTTTTTTTTTTTTATTGTTGTCTTTTTTCATTCTGCATGGTCGTGTAGCGTGGTCCGCTTCTCCGTTAATGCACTCTGAAGTTCAGAGGTCAGACTGAGATGTCGGTTTCATCTTTCATCCTCATGAAAGGAACAAGGTTGGGACAGCGCCAGAGGGTTCAGAGGGATTCGACCCCAAGGGATCTTTTTGCTTGAAATTGACTGTCTCCGGTTCAGGAAATTCATCAAACGGCAGTAATTTGCCACTGACATTCTGCGTTTCTCTTAATATTCTCTCATCACGAGTTGATATGAATGCATTGCTTTAAATTAACTAAATTGGTCAGTTTCTCCATCTCTTTAGTTCTCCTAGGAACCTGCTAAAAAACACAAGTTTTTTTAGAGCAATTTGGAAATGAGCCTTCCAGAGAGAGAGAGAGAGAGAGAGAACTGCTTAGATTATTTTATCTTAACATATTTGAATCCATTCACATCCGATGAATCTTGGTGACAACTTTCGTGATTCTGTCTGCAGGTGTAGGTTTTTTGTTGTCTGGTTTTACCTTGTCACCTACTTAATACATTCATCCCGGTGGGTGTCGACGGCGATGTTGCAGTGTATCGGGTGTTAGCATGTTGAATGGCATCGTTTGCTTGTCTCCAGATCCGTCGACACCGGCAAACCAACTGTTGGGCCGATGGTACTTCACCGTAGCATACCTCGACTGGGCTTAGGTTGGTGGCAGAGGAGGTGTGGAGGTTGTGAGACAGCTCAGCCCAAATGAGGTAGCAGGCCCAGGAGCACTGGCGATCAGCGATAAAGCATCTCAGGTAGCGCTCCAGTTGTTGGTTGGTCCGCTCCGTCTGACCGTTTGTGGATGATAGCCAGAAGACAGACTGCAGGTGGAATTGATCAGACGGCAGAAGGCCTTCCAGAATGGGGACGTGAACTGGGGCCCCCTGTCTGAGATGATGTCCTTTGGGAACCCATGCAGGTGGAGAGGGCCACTAGGTGAACAGCTTTGGAGAACCAGTCGACGACGGTGAGGATGGTGTCGTTTCCTTCGGAAACCGGCAGGCCCACGATGAATTCAACGACAATGTGTGTCCTGGGCCGGCGGGGAACCGGGAGTGGTTGACCCCTGGCGATGGTCGGTTGCTGTCCTTGGACCTGGCACACACTGGGCATGCCTGGACAAACTCGTCAACGTCCTTCCTCATATTGGGCCCGGGGGACGTCTTCCTCGTGTTGTTGTGAGAGGGCGTCGGCCTTGATGTTCATGGACCCTGGACGGTATGACAGGTGGAAGTTATAATTCTCAAAAAACAGTGTCCACCGTGCCTGTCTGGGGTTGAGATGTTTTAAGGTGCGGATAGTGATGAGGTTTTGATGGTCGGTCCCTGGAGCCAGTGTCGCCATTCCTCCAAGGCACACTTTATGGCCAGCAGCTCGCGGTCCCCTACTCTGTATCGCTGCTGAGTGAGGTCAAATTTCTTGGAGAAAAAACTGCAGGGGTGCATTTTTCTGTCTGGACCTTGCTGGGAGAGAACAGCCCCGGCGCCCATATTTGAAGCGTCCACCTCCACAATGAATGGTTTGTCAGCATCCGGGTGAAGGAAGAAGAAGGAAGGGCAGTGGTGAAGCGGCAATAGAGTTCATGGAAGTCGGAGACGGCAGTTGAGGTGAGGTTGAAGGGGTGAGATGAGGGACGAGTCAGAGTGGTTAGTGGAGCTGCAATGGTACTGTAGTCTCGGATAAAGCGGCGATAGAAGTTGGCAAACCCGAGAAATCGCTGGAGTTGTTTAAGGGTTTTGGGTAGGGGGCCACTGACTCACAACTTCCAGTTTCTGTGGGTCCATGGCCACACCCTGGGACGAGATGACAAAACCCAGGAACGTGGTGGAACACTCGTGAAAAGCGCACTTCTCCAACTTACAGTACAGCTGGTGGGCGAGCAATCTCTTTAGAACCGCTCTGACATGCTGACTATGTTCGTTGACTGTTCGGGAGTAGATGAGGATGTCGTCAAGGTAGACGAACACCCAGTGGCCTAACATGTCTTTGAGGACGCCATTAATAAACTGTTGAAATGCGGCAGGTGCGTTGCAGAGACCAAAGGGGATGACCATGTCCTGTAGGGCTGATGAAGGCCGTCTCCACTCATCGCCCTCTCTGATGTGCACAAAGTTGTGGCACCAGAGAGGGGGTCCAGGGCAGAGTTGGTAAGAGGCAGTGGGTGTCGGTTCTTTATTGTGATGTTATTGAGCCCCTGGTAATCGACACAGGCGCGTAGACTACCATCGCATTTTTGTGATGGGTGTCAGGGTATGGGGAGTTGGCTTGGGGCGAGCAAGCAAACGTTGGTCGATCCGGAGGGCGAGTTGGATTAAGCTCTCCAAGGTCGCTGAGAGCTCTCGTCCGGCGAGCTCGTCCTTGATGCGTGAAGCCAGTCCCTCGTAATAAGTTGTGCGGAGGGCGGAGTCTCCCCAGTCGGTTTGCACGGCAAGGGTGCGAAACTCGGCTGTGTAGCGGCTCACGGACGACCCGCTCTGCCGGAGATGGTATAGCTTAGAGTCGGTCTCCACCTCAGCAGCCGGATACGCAAAGGTGAGTTTAAGTTGACGGGTGAATTCTGTGTATGTGTAGGCGACGTCTGAATCTCAACGAAGAACTGCCGTGGCCCACTCAGCTGCCTGCCCGAATAGCAACGAGACGAGAAGAGCAATGAGCAGTCGGTCTGTGGAGTATCTGGTGGAATTAAACTCAAACACGAGATCCAACGCGGTTAGAAAAACACTGCACTTCCCATCCATGCCATCCCATTTATCCGGTAGAGCTAGAAAAACATCAGAAGAAGGGTAGGGGGTTGGCGGTGCAGCAGCCGCTGCAATGGGCGTGGCAACAGCCGGCTGAGCGGTTGCCCCACGGAGGGTCGCGTTCTCCTGTCGTAGCTTTGCCACCTTGCGGTGCAAGGCCGCGATGTCTTGGAGGTCCTTGCGGAGAGACGCGACTTCACCATGGAGCTGAACGATCAACTTAGCATGCTGGTCAACCACATCGCAGAGGTGAGCAAACTCCGCTGGGTTTACTGCTGATGGGTCAGTCATTCTGTTACGAACTAACCGGAGATGAACCAGAAGACTAGCAGTTAGCCCTGTAGCGTGGATGGTAAACCCAAACGCGGAAGTAGCGCGAGCAGGCAGGATAACCACGCTGGTTATTATTAGAACTCCCCCAAAGCGAGAGCAAGAGTTTACACAAATAAACCCGCATTCTAAATACACACACCCAATCGGAAGTGATAACCCAAGAAAGTGAGTACTCACGTTTAGACGAGCGAAGTGTTGGCGATATCATGGGCAAAACTCAATGACTGAGCGAGTGTAAAGCGCCATCTTGTCTCCTTTTATGCTTCCTAAGTCGCGACCGTACTACTTCTGGGTCCTCGTGCCGGTCGCGTTAGAAGTGCACATGACAATAATCCTTTTAAAAAATCTGAAATTACTTTTGGAAATGTCTAGAGTTATTGGCACCCCTTATCTGTGTCAATACCAGTACTTTTTGTTCTTTACGATGTCATCCAAGTGTCGCTTTTATTTAATTTAAAGCCTAATTTAAGGCAACATAAGCATCTCTGAGCACTTTTTCCACAATTTTGGTGGAAATATTTATGAATGCTTTTTCCACATAATTTTGCTTCTTGACTTATTGGTCTGTAGCCTTAATTATGATGAAAATTTAATAAAATCTAATAATTTAAGGTTTGAGAGAAATTAGTGAGCATAAACACTGCACAGAACTAAAACTAGGTTTTAATGTTTTTTTTTTCCCCCCAAGAAATGTCGGCTTTACTGACTCAACACAGAGGTTTAATCCTTTACTGTGTTCATAAGTATAATGATTTACTTTTTCACGCTCATTTTAAAATATTTATTGGAGGGACATGCTGTACATAGTTTTGCGTACAGAACATCCTGCTGTATATTACAGGAAAGAACCTGAAATGTAAATTTGTTCATATTCACATTATTTTTAGCTTTCATTTTTTTGTCTTTCCTGCGCTAACTCTACTATCCTAGTATATAAGCAGTATACAGGTGAAACTCGAAAAATTAGAACATCATGCAAAAGTTCACTTATTTATGAGATAGACTCATTACATGCAAAGCAAGATAGTTCAAGTCATGATTTGTGATAATTGAAATGATTATGGCGTACAACAAGGATGCACGGTGGTGTAATGGTTAGCACTGTCGCCTTGTACCTCCAGGGTTCTGGTTCAATTCCCGGCCAGGTTCAATCCCGTCTCTGTGTGCATGGAGTTTATATGTTCTCCCCGTGCTTGGTGGGGATACTCCGGTTTCCTCTCACAGTCCAAAGACATGTACATTAGGTTAATTGGCATTCCCAAATTGGCCCTAATGTGTGTGCCCTGTAATGGTTTGGCACCCTGTCCATGGCGTACCCTGCCTTGTGCCCTAAGTCTCCTGGGATAGGTTTCAAGTCCTGCTGGAAAATTATGCTTTTGGCAGTGTGGGCTGGTGCCAAGTTCTGCTGGAGGAATACGACATTTGAAGCCCATGTCCAGGATCCGTCTGTGTGTGGTGGCTCTTGATGCACTGACTCCAGCCTCAGTCCACTCCTTGTGAAAGACCCCAACACATTTGAATGCCATTTTCCTGACAATCCTCTCCAGGCTGCTCGTCCCTGCTGCTTGTGCACCATTTTCTTCCACATAACTTTCTATTAATGTGCTTTGATACAGCACTTTGGGAACATCCAGCTTCTTTTGCAATGACCTTTTGAGGCTTTCCCTTCTCATGGAGGATGTCAGTGATGGTTTTCTACACAACTGTGAGGCCAGTAGTCTTTCCCATGATTGCGCTTCCTACTGAACCAGACTGAGAGGCTCAGGAACCCTTTTGCAGGTGGTATGGCTTAATTAGCTGATTAGACTGGGACACTTTGAGCCTAGAATATTGAAACTTTTCACAATATTCTAATTTTCTGAGATTGTGGATTTGGGGTTTTCATGAGCTGTAAGCCTCATCTCAATTATGACAAATCACGGCTTGAACTATCTTGCTTTGCATGTAATGAGTCTATCTCATATATTAGTTTCACCTTTTAAGTTGTATTACTGAAATATCACCTCTATATGCAGTTTTGCCTTGTAACAAAAACGCTTGCTTTGTAATCAAAGAATGAACAGTTTTTCATCTACTTATATTTCTTCAAACACATTCTTCTTCTACATTTTATAATAATCTTTTTTTGACTGAACGACCTTAACTAGTGCTTGAAAAATCTTGTTAAGTTTAGCCCTTCACTCATTTTTTGGTCGAGCTCCACTGACAGGACGAGTGCAGAATAAAAGAGCATTTCTCCACTCAGGTGTGCACTTCAGATTCTGTTATTAGCTGAAAAACAGGATGTTTTTAGTGTAAATGTTACCTGGTGTTTACCAGTGTGCTGTATATTCTGTTTTACATTAGCAACTTAAATTACACCAATGATCATGATGAATTAGCTCCTTTTAGCTAGTTAGCGAGTCTTGAGCTCAAAGCTCCAATCAAGAAGTCCTGGCTCAAAGCTCCTGATGGGGGTAAAAAT
The DNA here is from genome assembly GCA_003987875.1 of Clarias batrachus. Classification (NCBI taxonomy): domain Eukaryota; kingdom Metazoa; phylum Chordata; class Actinopteri; order Siluriformes; family Clariidae; genus Clarias; species Clarias batrachus. Next base: position 135,078 of record QMIH01000668.1, on the reverse strand, counting down.
CAATATATCTGCACAAATGATTCAACTCCTTTTTAACATTCTACAGTAAACGTACATGCCAGACCACTCTGAGCAAGCATTCAATGTTATAACTCAAGTTCTTTAAATTCAATCAAACTCAAGCAACTTCAAACCTGTTCAACAGGACTCTATGGCACAGTCATATACATGAATATATGATGAGCAGAACCATGAGGTCCTGTAATTATTTCTTCACTTTAGTTCACTGTTAGAGTTTGTACTAATCTTCTTATAATTATGTCCTATTTAAACAGGTTTAACCCAGGCGTCAGTAGCGTATGTCACCAGTGTGACTGTGAGCTGCTACGCCTCTGACACTAGGCACCACAATAGGTGTTGTTTGATTTGGATCAAATGTTTTTCTATCAGTGGAAACGGCGTGAATTATATAAAGGAATGAGCAACTTGTTAAGAGGAGACAGAACGATGGACTTGATTACAAGGATTTTGGACTTATTAAACTGGTGACAAAAATCAACCATAGGAAATCACAGAGTATCAGAACAGAAGAGTAAGCAAACAAATAAACAGAAAAACCATAAACAGAATTCAAAAAGACCCAAAAATTAAAAGAAGATTAATGCAACAAACTGGTAGGACAGAGACAGAGGACATGTTTTACATTTTTGGAGAGTTTGCTGACAAAATCTGGATGCAATCAGGTGAGTTGGATCATGTGTACTGGAAGTTGAAGTCCTCATTGGCCGTGCTTGCATACTGCGAAGTTAGGAGCAGATTCCAGTGCACTCTTTTTGCATGAAATGGGTATATCCACGGCAGATACATTTTTCGATCTGCAAAAGAAAGGTAAACAATTATAAATTTGCTGTACATTTATTATTATACAATACAAAGGACACTTAAAGCAAGGAACTTTTCACCCATGGTCTTAAATTAAACAAAGAACAGTTATTCAAAAAAGTTGTTCAATGGTTAAAGGATTTTTAAAAAATAAAATATTCAGTAATTATTGGTTAAATTAATGTACAAAATAGGGCTTGTTTTATTTGGTGTTGTGGTTGATTAATTTTTTTTGTTGTTGTTGTTCACTATTTTAAATAATTGTAACTAACAGTAATTGGGTTTATCTTAAAAAAAACAACTAATGTGTTTTGGAGGATAATGAAGAATTAGACTAATTTTAGAAGAAAATGATTAGTCTCAATATAATTGAGCCACAATATGATCGCTTGTAGCAGTATTTTGGTCTGTTTTTTTTTTTTGTTTTTTTTGAGTTTGTGGGGGTTTCAAAGTGATCTGGCAACCCTTACAAGCACGGAGTAGCGTGTGCATGATAGGGAGGGTTTGAGCGATCGAAAATACAATTTGCACAGAATTCATATTTGTCCCTCAGGAATGAGGTCCAAAGATATAAACGTCAGTAAAACTGTATTTCACACTAAGATGCTTAAAGTTTGCAATTAATCTGCAGTTCACATTCGCTCCAAACCACCAGGGTGACAAGACTGAAGTTTAAACATTGTGTTTTTGAAGTGGTTTAGCGCAGATTTGCTAAAGTTATAAAAATTTATATTTATACATTATTAAATGATCAGTTTAAAACATATTCACATTGTAAGTTATGTTATGTTCTTATATTCTACTGGCTTTAATAATGATGGTTGTTTTTGCCACAGGAACTGTTTGTCTTGTAACTGAAGAACGACCCAGGTGTACATGAGTCACTCGGGGTTTTTGTGACAGCAATTTTTATTCATTTTCATATTTACAATTTTACCCCAAGATGTATTTCTTTATTTCCTTCTTTCCCGTCCCTTGAGGGTCTCTGTACTAGGTACTGTATGTTAATAATCAATCAATCATTGTTTGTCAAGAATTTAATTGATTAAACACGTATTCGCAAAAAAAAAAAAAAAGAAAAAGAATGTTTGTGTTGCATAATGTTTCTCACGTGTCTATTAAATTGTAAACCACAAGAGGGAGCACTTGCAACTTTGCCGTTGTGCAGTGCTGGACGTTGTACTTTTATCAGACTTGTTTTTAAATGAACAATGAGACAGAGACAAGCTGGACACGCTCATTGTCCTAATACTGTATGTTAGGCACTACTGCTTAGGAACAATGTGTAAAAAAAATGCAACATTAATCTGTACCTCCCAAATAAATAAATAAATACTTAATAAATAAAATAAATACTATGTAAATGTTTTTTTTTTTTACATCCACACGGAGAGCCTCATGTCTGAAGACTGGGACGCAGGTAAAGGCGGTGCCTGCTGAGACATAATGTGGAACACCATTTGAAACCTGTTGAGTTTTGCTGATTAAACCAGAGCTGAACACATCATGCAGCTGAAACACTCAGTGTGTGTGTGTGTGTGTGTGTGTGTTATATTACAAGCATTTGATTTAGATTTAGAATGCTGTAAAGGCACAAAAATAAAAGCACTGCAGTGTTTTCGATCTGATGGCTGTGTCGTGTGTGTGTGTGTGTGTGTGTGTGTGTGTGTGTTGCAGGTGCGCCAGTTTTAAATCTGCCCAGTAGGTGGGACTTGATGCTCAGCTCATGGACCGTGTGTGTGTGTGTGTGTAATTCTCTCTCTCTCTCTCTCTCTCTCTGAGTGTGTGTATGTGTGTGTGTGTGTGCGCGCGCGCTATACCTTCCTCTGCACGCGCACTGATAGGACTAAGTGGAGGCGCACTGAAAGAGCATCCACCATGCGACCCGCGCAATGGGAGGAGACCAAACCGGAGAGGATATCGATTTTTCAGCCCATCCTACACTAACGGAGTAGTGTGTGTGTGTGTGCGTGCGTGTGTGTGTGTGCGTGCGTGCGTGCGTGAGTGCGTGAGCGTGTGTGTGTGTGTGTGTGTGGATATTGTTCCCCTTGTTTTCTCCTCTCTTGGTCTTAATCGGAGAAGTGGAACACCACGGTCAGCACCGCATCCGCGTTATTCCAGCATCCCACTGCGCGCATCTCGGTACGCGCGCGCGTGTGTGTGTGTGTGTCTGTGTGTGTGTGTGTGTGTGTGTGGACGAGTGTGTGGATGTGAGCGTGTGCTTGTGCTCGTCTATTTCCTCGCAAAAAAGGAAAAGAGCGCATGCATGCAACAGCGTGCCGGAGGAAAGAAGAAGGAGGATGAAGATGATGAAGATGATGAGGATGATGATGATGATGGAGACGCGTCCGGTGCCGCCGCTGCGCTTGTCCTGCTGGACGGTTCTGCTCGCGCTCGGCGCGCTCGCGGTGTGTGTGAGCTCGGTGCTGGAGTGTCCGCCGACCTGCAGCTGCACCATGACGGAGATTTACTGCAACAAATCGCACCAGGGCAGCTTCTTCCCCCTGCTCGCGCTGCACGAGACGGGCTTGGACGCGGGGGGTAACGGCACGCACGGCGCGAGCATCTCCGAGCTCTTCCAGAACATCAGCTCCATGTAAGTGCGCTCGAGCTTCCTGCAAAAACAAACAAACAAACAAAACAAAACATTAGCTGGTTCTTGCTTTCTTTCTCCAAGAAAAAAAAATAAAGTGTGTGTGTGTCTGTGTGTGTGTGTGTGTGTGTGTGTCATGTTAATAAACTCGCTCCTGCACGGGAGGGTAGGCGCGCGCACAGCGTGGGAGGCTGGTGCGCAATTTAACGCACGACTTTTTATATATATGTGTGTGTGTGTGTGTGTGTGTGTGTGTGTGCATTTGTTTCTGTCTTTCTTGGATGTTGTTACATTTCTGTTACAATCATCAAACAGCAACAGCGACACACTTTAAGACTCCATTGTTGTCTTTAGAAAACAAATCTTTAGAAAAAACATGAATGAAGAAAAAAAAACAATAAGGAGATATTTAGCTATTTTTATCCTTTTGAAGAGTTCTTGAATTTTATTCATTTATTTATTTATTTTATTATCAAAGAAATAATTTTTTTTTAAAAAACAATAAGAAAATCTTGAAAACTGCTTATTTGGGATTAATCCTGATCTGATCTTCTCTGGGTGAGAATTTATTCCCTTTCAGGATCGACATGAAAAACATTTCAGGAAAATGCAAACACAAACACACTACTGTGTAAATCTGTTCTCAGAGAATCATACTGATTTATCTTTATTTTCTCCTCAGAGAGAGAGAGAGAGAGAGAGAGAGAGAGAGAGTCTTTATTAGAGCTGATTTGTATTCAAGGCAGGAATCAAAGATTTTTTTTCCTTCTTACTGACGCCAAAAGAAAAGAATTGCAGAAATAATATATATATATATATATATATCGATATGTTTAAAGCACAGAGTTCTTTCTAAGCAGAGTGTTGTGTGTGTACAGTGTAAGCATGTGTATGTATATGGCATGTACATGTACAGTGTGTGTGTGTGTGTGTGTGTTCATATGAACAGCACATGATTTCTGCCTCTGAAGTTTGTCAGTGTGTGTCGCTTTCGGAGCGGTAATTTGGAAGGTGGTTTGGAAACGTATGGAATATTCTGCTCAAATCATTGTTTTTTTTTCCCTCCATGGTGTGTGAAATGGTTTTAGTTTGATTGAAAAGAGCGACATCATCACAATCATGATCATCGCAGTCGTCATCGTAGTCACCTTCACTGTCGTCACTCGGGATCGCCGATTCTACACATTTGTTGAATTATTATCATAATTAAGAAAAAAAGAAAGAAAAGTCAACAGGCCATTTTATAGCTTTTTATGATCAACACATGTTGACTGATTGCAGGAATGGTTTGTTTTTAGCTCTAACCGGAATAGAATTGAAGGTTTTATCCCGTAATTCCAGCTGTGATGTCAGTGCTGATGAAGGAGTTTCCACAGTTCAGGGTTTGAGCGGTGCGATGAATTAATACGATAATCGTCAGATGATACGATACCACTTTGTTATTATATTGTTTGGGAAATTGTCCATTCCATCAGGATGCTCTTCTTCAGTGTCAGGAAGGAGATCTTACCCTGGTGAAGGATCTCAGGATCGCTCAAGTATTTACAGAAGCTCTCCTAAAGTTTGGAGCGGTTCGTCCTCATCCTCAGCTCAGTCACAGGCCGTGTGTTACAACCGCATGCTGATGTTCATGAGGATGGGTGATGGGAATGAGGTTTCTCTCCTGGAGTGTGATGACAATGGAACAAGTGAACTGTGACAATAGATTTATGGAGTTTAACATTGCACTTAGCAGTTATTTACATTTTTTGCTTAGATTTTAAAGCCCTATTTAAAAATATCATTTGTTTATTTCAAGCTTAAATTTTTATATTGTAGTGGCAGAATTTTATTTAAACACAGTGAATAAGTACAGTAGATCAAGAATAAAGTTAAATTTGAGAAATTTGAAAGCTGCTGTACAAAAAGCTGCTGAGAGAAAAGAAAGAAAAAAAAGGGGGAAAAAGGCTTTATTCTGAACAAAATAGCCAACGCGTACCTAAATCGCCGACATCACAATCAACGTCTTCTTCTTTTCTCCTTTTTCTTTTTTTCCCTGGTATGTGGTGTTTATAAAGTACAAACAACGATATTACTTACAGTTAAATTTTATTCAAAATATAATCCTACAATCGTCAAACTGTGGATCGTCATTGCACTTATGGAACATCTGCTTTCCTATGATCATGAATTCTAAAACTGATTTTTTTTTTTTTGTGTGTGTGTGTGTGTGTTTTGCTGATATTGTGTGTTTATGTGAAGTAGAAAATTGTGAAATATTAGGAGACATTAGAAAGATTTGCTCCCACTGTCCAGGCGTCTCCCCGGAGGATCAGGAATCTGTGGGGGGAAAATTAGAGACGTCCCAAGCGATCTTTTTACTCTAATGCCACCCCATGAATAAATGACTGAAAAAAACTTTTCGGGAAAAAATAATAAGAATAATAATTTATAATACTAATTAATAATAATGAATAATACTACATATCTCCAGTGTAGGGTGTGATTTATATTGTATGTTAAAACTTTTCAGGAGAGTTTATTTTAAAAAGTTAGCATTCAGAAAATACCTGTTGAGTCGTTCCCCGGTTTCTCATGTAAATTTGCGGGAACTGATGAGTCGACTGTCTGCAAATTATATAATCACTGACTAACAAAATTTTACAAAAACTATCATAATAATATATATTTCTGTAAGAAAAAAGTAATTTGATAGACAAATAATGTTGTGTTCATTATTAAGTGGGAACTGGGAGATTGTTTAAACTTGTAATTCCTACTAGGAGAAAATGCAGTTAATTGTGAAAAGTAAGAAGAAAAAAAGAAGTACAAGCATGAGAGATTGATTTTATGCGCTGTTTTAAATTTCTGTTCATGTTTTTTTTTTTTTTTTTTGGAAACAGCAACAGAAGCAGATTTCTGACTTTCGACTTTGTAAAAACAAACAAACAAGCTTTATTAACAAGATTATTTATAATATTAATTTTAATGAGTTTAATGTTGAAACTAAGAGAAATATCCAATTCCCCTGTTGTCCAGTTCAGCATAATCATGTTTTTTAACAAAAGATAAACAAACCAACCACACATTTGATGAGGAATTTAAAAAAATGCTATTTGATGTAATTTCTTTAATTAGTTTGAAATTCTTGCATTTTTTAAAAATATTTTCCTAATTCTGAGTGAACATGATGAAAGAATGATGTAATACATTGGAGTAAAATAAAAAAAAGTTTAAAAAATGCATTAATCCCGATTGTCCACTGCGAACATCTGAGCGGCGGCGGCGGGAACGCTGGTGTGGACGCTGAGCAGATTCCAGCCTCCGGATCGTTAGAAAGCTCAATGAAATGTAATGTTCTGTAAAGTAAAGTGTAAATAAATGATACACTCAGGATTTCCCCAGCTGCTGTGTGACTTTCTAGACTGAAAATAAAAGGATGTAACAATTATTCCCTTTTATACGAGTTAACTGTCCGATCTGTGGAAAGTTCCAGAAGGTTCCTAAATGAAGGTGGTTTTTTTATCGCCTAACAGTCGCCGAGTTCCTGAGATTTTTACACCCATGTTGCTCTTCACGTCTTAATTTCAGCTCGCTTTGTGTTCTGTCGCAAATCGATAAATTAATAAATGAATCAGAATGAAAGTAATGGAACCCAGGCGGAGTTAGTGTGTGTGTGTGTGTGTGTGTGTGTGTGTGTG
>QMIH01000668.1:88734-100065 GCA_003987875.1 Clarias batrachus | reverse complement strand
GAACATAATTCGTTGCAGAAGTGGGCTCGTATTCCAAAACACTCGTAACTCAAAGCAAATTTTCTCATAAGAAATAATGGAAACTCAAATAATTCGTTCCACGCCCCCCCCCCCAAAAAAAAATACATAAAAATAATTCATACAAAGTATAAAGTAAAAATGAATTAAATGAACCTGCACTTTACGTTTTAAAAAAAAGTGAAAAATTAATCCGACAGATAAGTGTTTCCGTTTGTGCATATAGGTGCTGTGTGTGTGTGTGTGTGTAAGTGCACATTGTCAAATGATGCTCACGCACTGTAGGCTGATGCAAAGAAGGAGCAAATGGATCTTTACTCTCTAATGAGACTTGCTTTTGCTTTACATGTGCGCACACACGTGTTATAATAAACAGTACACGTGCGCTTTACACACACGCTTACAAACACACTTACAAACACCAAATAAAATATGTTTTGCACACACACAACTGTGGTCAGTAGTAAACAGGGCATGTGCGCATGGATGTGGATTATACCAGTGAGAGACGCGCACTAAGACCCAGCAGGGGAGACGATTTCCCACAATTATAACGTGCATTAGAGAGAAAAAACGTTGGTTCAGTTGTGATCACGTGATGCTCGGCGTTAAAACAAGACACGTATGCGTGATACATGATACTCGGTACTCGTAAACCAAAACTTGCTCGTTCTTCAAGTCAAAATTAATTAAAAATATTTGCTCGTCTGGCGGAACACTCGCAAACCGGGTTACTTGCAATCCGAGGCTCCACTATATATTCTTTACAACTCCATACATTTTAATCTGCGTTGGAATAATCATATTAGTGGAGGAACGTAAACTATATGTTCAATATAGAGTTCTTACTGCACCTAGTGGACACAGATGGGAACTACAACAAAGAAAAATCATTACACGAGGTATGTTGGAATCACGCTGCCCACAGACAAGATAGTTCATGACAGAGTTGCCAGATTGGTCTAGTTTAAAAATATTATACGATCACAAATATCTTGTTTCATAGCAACTTATCAAAATTATCTAAAATACATTTTCACAAAGTGTGCAGTGCAGACAGTGTGCATAAAATAGCCAGAAGGTGTTTCTACTGTTAGATATATTGCAAAACTTGATAGAGGGAAAGTGAGTTTATAAAAAAACATCCATTCATCAGGAACATGTGTGGAAGTTAAATGTCTCCATTTTCAGAGTGCTGAATTTTTCACGCTAGTTTCAGGTTGTTTCTCTGGTTGTTCACATTCACTTGAGGTGGAAACGTTCCTGAAAGCTGCCAAGCCTGATTCACGTCATTCATTTTAACTTGGAGTACAGTTGAACAAAGAGACGTCGAAAACCATGCAGCTGCTAGACTGTAGCTGGGGACTCGGTGTTTTCGACTTGTAACTGGAGTTAATTACAGTCACGTGCTAGCAGCCTGTAGCGTGAGTCGAGTGTGATGGAGTCTCGCCTTGTTTAAGGCCGTGGTGGTATTAACATCGTCCTGCAACAATAAAATCTACAGACTTAAGCTGATTCTCCTTAACGGTGTGTGTGTGTGTATGTGTGTGTGTGTGTGTGTGTGTGAGAGTAATGTGTAAATCTATATTTTTTTTTTACATTTTTGTCAAATAAAAAATATATATTTTAATTAAAAATGGTAATAATATATTTTTTTACTTTTATATATATTTATTTTTATACTTTTACACTTCTCAAATGTAAAACGTAAATTTTCTATCTGTGCAGTTTAAGCTTTAAATTTATTAGAATTTTTAAACCTAAAATTTACAGTTGAATTTTTGTTTTATTAGCTTGAATGTATTTTTTTCAGCATCAACTTTTACTTTGTAGTGTAATTTGTCTATTTCAGGTTGTGTAAGCATTTCACTGCACAATGCACTGTGTAAGGTGTTGGTTGTGTATGTGACAAATAAAATCTGATTTTGATTTAAAGGTTAGATAGATAGATAGATAGATAGATAGATAGATAGATAGATAGATAGATAGATAGATAGATAGATAGATAGATAGAATCATGTATAGTGTAGTCAAAAAAGAAAAAAGGAAGATGATGACCATACTACAATAGAAATTATTAAGATAAAAGGAGCATTTTATAAAGAGATTGAAATAAATATGTGTAATGATGAATAAGGATAAATGTGACTAGACTACAGAAAATTGAGATGTGCAGTGAGTTCTAGATAAATAAATAAATAAATAAATAAATAAATATGACTGTAAACAGTGATTATGTAATGAAGGATGATATAACATCTTCATAATAGAAACTTGTGATGTAAAGTTTTAGTCCAGATGAGTCCAATCACTATGATCAAATTTACATCAGTAAAAAAATGTATTCTTATTAAAACTAGTAGTATCAATAGTAATTAAGTGATTAGTTAGTTTCATGATTTAATTGCTTTGAATTGTACAAGCAGCTTTGACTTAGAGCACTGATATCACATTTGAAACTTATTAATTTAAAAAGTNTTGTGTCCTTTACAAGTGCAATGTCCACACCAAACATGCATCAAAGATAATGACAAGAGACCTACAAGAGGTCATTATAGAAGGAATATAAGTGCTATAAGAATAAATATTCACTATTAAATGTGTACTCATTAAGTGCTGTATGTGTCCACTCTCCATCCAACAATCCTAAAGTGCCTGTGATAAATAGAAATCACTCTCCACACGTGTAAAAAAAGACCAAAACCTATATATACATAAGTGCCCATAAAGATACAAATTTATAGTAATACACTATATACAATACAGTATAATTACGCTTCATTATGATCGCTAATAAAAGCTTAAATTAAATGATGTTCATATAAACACTTAAACTCTAAACCTTTTCGTTTTTGCTTTTCTCTTTCAGCAACAGCTCCCTCTGGTGTTCAAGGCGTGTATAACAGGGAACAGGTGGAAGGGTGAGGCCCTGCTGCCCTGGAGCTTCTTCCCACCGGGGGTCGATAAGATGAACTCGTACGCCATCCATGGCTCGGGGGCGGGGCGGAGCTATGAGGCTCTTTACCCCGTCCCCCCTGAGGACCTGCGCCCGGGGATGGGGCCGGACTTGTGAGAGATTATTCACACTTACAGTCACGGTGCGTTTAGTAAATAGGAAAGCTTAGTGTTTGTGTGTGTGTGTGTGTGTGTGTGTGTGTGTATTTTCAGTCACCGTCTGGAGTACTTCCAGTCATTCAGCTTGCAGAGCATCATGGGAGAAGGCTGGGTCCAGCCCGAATCTGACCTGTGGAAGGGAGTGAGAGCGTGAGCCGAGTGAGCCACGCCCTTAACGAGGAGAATCACACTAATGACCTTAACGAGGCTGTTTATCACTAAACACACCCGGAATAAAATCAGACTCTAACCTCACTCAGTCTCACAGTGTCTGTGTTTTACACTCTAATTAACTACAGCCTGATAAATCATTTATGGTTTACACACACACACACACACACACACACACACACACACACACACACACACACACACACACACACACACACAGGGAGAGCGCTCCACAGTGTAATAACTCAGTGGTATTTCATTTCCCGGAGCCTCTGAAGCTGACAGAAAGGCGGTGCGGCGTCGTGATCCTGAGAGTCGCGGCTCTCGCTGCTTGTTTAACCAGCTGCTCTGTGAACGCTGAATAAACCTCAGCGAGCTTTGAAGGAAATAAATCCCTCTCAGCCTCGGTAAACACGTCTCCGCCAGCACGCTTGTGGAATAGCGCCTCGTTTACAGCGCTCCCTTTATTATTATTATTATTATTATTATTATTAATAATCTAATTTTTAATATCCAGCAGCTCCATGTCGAAGCTCGGCCCTCAGCTGCTAATGAGGATTAAACAATGTCATATGCTGCTGCTAATGAGAGCGGTTTTACACTTTCCCTCTGATCGCCTCGACCCGGAACGCTAATTGGCTCTGGTGTTAATCTAAAAACATTAAACGTAGAAACTGAAACCGCTTCCTGTCTGGTCAGAAAACGGCGAACCCTTCAGGGTTTTATTTCTTTTATTTTTTTCAGTTTTGTTTTTGTAATGAGATCAAAATAACTCTGTATGTTCACGCGGATGTAGCGACTAGCATCCATTTGAAGTGCGACTTCAATCGCTCGACAGCTGTTCCACACAAACCCTGACCCGGAGTGCACTGTGTTAGCGCTCTGAAGACGGATAAAACAACAGAGTGAGCAGCAAAGGTCGAGTTAGCGCAACCAGCACTAAGCGAATGTCAAAAAAAAAACAACAACAGCAGAAAAATATGTTTTGGGAAATTTAACAGAAAAAAAAAGCCCTGGTTTCTTCTCACAGCGCTAATGCTAATCCTGGTGAATGTTTTTAAATATTAGCATTAGCGTTTACTAGTCCTAACGCTAACACTGGCATACAGATTACAGACTGAAAATGATTAAGCTGCTTTTTCACACTTGTGTATATATTATTCATTATTATTTTCGTTTGCGATACTTCAAAGGCATTTCCTGTTTAATATTTACAATACACAAAACATTTAATAAACATTAGCGTGCAATTTAGCAGGAAACAGATACGAAGCAAAAGAAAGAAGACTGATAGAAGAATGATAAGGATACCTTTCATACAAAATCTCTCTGCCTATCTATTTATTGATTTGTCTGTTACTATCTATCTACTGTATCTACACTGGCAGCCAAAACATGTCACCACCTGCTGATGAGTAAATAGTTAAGAGTCTTCCACTGGATCATTACTGCAGTGATTTATGTAGTTCAGCTCTAACTGATGCAGTGAGGAGCTTCTCATTTCATACACAACCATGTCAGAAGACGCATCCTGTGGGCGTGGCACAGACGTTGCCTATGTAAAGTAAAGCATTTATTTTTTTGTCACATATACATTTCAGCACAATGAAATTCCTTCTTCGCATGTCCCAGCGTAACTGGGGTCAGAGCGCAGGGTCAGCCACGGTACAGCGCCCCTGGAGCAGTACGGTTAAGGGCCTCGCTCAAGGGCCCAACAATGGCAACCTGGCTGAGCCCACTGAGCCACCACTGCCCCTAATATGTTTCAGAAGGATCAAATGATTATCCAGCATCAAGCAAAGAAAACAACTAAGGAGACGACCGAAACGACAAATATACGGTTAAGAACTAGTATCATGTGCAGAAATGCGTTATTAAAACCTGGAAGGATGGTGCTGAACCGGCGTCTTCGAGGAAGAAATGTGGCCGGAAAACCTTCCAGAATGATCATGAATGGACGTAAACACGTAGTGAAATCAAATCAAAACAACAGGAGAACTCATGGCTATGTTTAATACTGAAAGAAAGAGCATTTTTATACGCATAATGATAAAGCAACTCAGGGGATTGGGACTAAAAGTCTCACTTAATCAGTGATCATAAACACTGGACTTTGGAGTGATGCAAAAAGGTCATGTGACCTGATGAGTCCAGACTGAGTCTACTCCAGAGTGATGGGCGTGTCAGGGTGAGAAGGGACGCGCATGAAGTGATGCTCCCATCATGCATAGTGTCCACTGTACAAGCCTCGGGAGGCGGGGTTATGATCCCATTGAGAATCTTTAGGGCTGTGCTGTAGAAGACTTCACGCAACGGCCGGAGTCTCCCATCATCAATACAAGATCTTGGAGGGAAATAAATGCCACTTTGGACTGGAAACTACTGGAGACTGCTGTGAGCTTATTGAAACGATACCACATCTGGAATTAAAGCAAAACTCGAACCAACAAATATTGAAATGTGCCTTTGATTAGACTGTCCGTGTATTTATCTGTCTATTTAATTACCTTTAAAAAATCTGTCAACCATATGCAGTTTAGTACACAGTGAAACTCAACAACGTTCCTCCAGGACCAAGATGATACATACAACATTAAATTAACAAGATAAATTAACAACAACTAACTAGCTAACTAAGAAACTCAATCAGATGATTAGCTGAGACAAGACAGATTGATAACATAAATTTACACCATAAATATTATTTACTGTCCATATTTATAAATGACTACATATAAATCTAATATTTATTATTTGTCTACTTGTTTGCTTGTTTGTTAATTCCTGAGTGTAGGCACCCGGTATGATATTGTGTGTGTGTGTGTGTGTGCGTGTGTGTGTGTGTGTGTGTGTGTGTGTGTGTGTGCGCGCTCCCCAGCAGCAGGGTTCACAGCCCACTCCATCCACAGGGTTAATACGCAGCAGGAGGAGGCTGTGAGCGTCCCTCAGATCTCTCCCTGCAGGAGTGTTTATCAGTGTGAGCAGACGCGCCCCGGCTACGAGCTCGCAGTTTGGACGCCGCTGTTATTTGGACGCTGCACAATTTGATGCTGAAATTTCCTGCTTTTTTATCAGAACATATTGTTAGCTCGGGTCTCAGTAGGAATGCTGCTGGCTGCTTGGTGTTAAAAGGCATGACGGCAGCAGAACATCGTTATTTGTGTGTGTGTGTGTGTGTGTGTGTATGAGAGAGAGAGAGAGAGAGAATGAATGACCTTCAGACGGTGACCTCTAAACGATCCCGACTCTTAACGACAAAAAACTCCAGGAAGTTCATTATTCCGGAACCTCATGGTTTCCATAGCAACGGCTCCCCCATGACGACGCGCTGACGTTTCCTATTAGGGGAAGTGTGTTTCTGTGTGGAAGGAGTCTCCAGTGTCAGTGGTGAAGCTGTAACGTGCCTTACCACTGACGCTGTCCATAATTTCAGGACAGAGGATGTTACGCTTCAGTAACGTGACACCTGGAGATTTTATGTCTTAAACTTTGGGAGAAACGACTGCAGAGGGAACGAGTGTTTATAGCTGTTATAACGTAAGTGACAACAGGAACTCACTTGTTTCCATAAATACAAGCAGTTAAAATTAGACTGTGCAGTAAATAATGAACCTAATGTAGTCAGTCTGTGTAACACTTTCACTAACGCCAGCACTCCATCATCCCACACTCCATCCCTTAAACACGACTTAAACAGCGAAGTGCTTCTATTTTTTTATTTGTGTGTGTGTGTGTGTGTGTGTGTGTGTGTGTGTGTGTGTGTGTGTGTGTGTGTGAATTTATATGAAAATGTGAATCACATTCCTACGGTGAGTTTTGTTAACCCCGATTAGTAAGAATTAATTAGCACGGCGACTGAAAAGAGGGATTTCTGTGTAAGAAGGAGAAATGCAGCGGTTACGGAGCGACGGCTTCTGAAGTCGACTTTTATCTTCCCTTCTGCGTCCCGAGCTGCTTTCGTCCTCAAAGAGGCTTTTCATAACTGTCACAAGCTTTTGCTAGCTTCTGCATAGATCTATTAGGCGACGTTAATATTCAAACAAAACAGCCATGTTTCCATGACGACGCCCCCCCCCCTCTGCCCCTCCTCTGGATCCTGAGAGACGTAAACCACACAATGTGCCCTCGAAACTCCATGGTAAACAGAAGTGGGATTTTTTTTTTTGTGTGTGTGCACTGTGTTGAACGATGCAGCTAGAGCTCCAGTTTGTCAGTGCTGTCAGTGTGTGTGTTTGTGTGTGTGTGTGTGTGTGATGTGATTTTAATAAGAAATGGCTCTAAAAGGACATTAGACGTCTTAGACACAGACACTTCAACGGTTTAATTTTTCAGTTTGAGATCCGGGAGGGATGTGACGAGCGGGACACGGGGACGCGGCGGAAAGAGAAGACAAACGTGTAGACAAATGTGGAAACGAGAGCAGAAGAACAATGACGGGAAATGGAGAGAAAGAGAGAGAGAGAGAGACAGTTTGTACAGTCTCTGGGTGGGAGGGGCTTGCTCACTCCTCGTTAGCCAACCGTTGGAGTCCTTGAGCTCATGAATGAGGAAGAGGACAGACGGCTCTTTTGGAGGGACGAGCCTCCACCTCTATGTCTATGGTCCATACTGTATGTGGTCACATGTCCTGTATGACCAACAGTTTCACTGCAAAATGAGATAAAGACCACTTTTTAGCTTACACTCGTTTCAGTAAAGTTATTTTATATATATATATATATATATATATAAATGCTGAGGGGTTGGAACAGACGACAGAGGGGAATGAGGTCGCTGCTGAGGCTGTCACATAAACAAGCAATTTTGACATGATAACTTTAGGCAGTTTAAAGCCTGTCGTAGTAAAACAACTCTTCCCTTTAATATGACAAAAATGAGGAGGGTCAAGACTTTTGCACAGCACTGTACAGTATAATGTAACCTTATAGGACCAGGGGCAGTTGGACAGTTCACGAGCGGGCGTTATAGGGTGCGTCCCTGTACTGTGGCCGTCATCACCTACTGGAGTGAAGCTGAAGCTGGTAAAACTGGTTTATAATGTTTCTTTAACAATCCTTGTCATTTTAAAGGTTTTATGTGCCTCTAAACCTAAAGATTGTTTCCCTCGATCTAATTTGCAGCCACTGCTTTGTGTTGTACAATCAAAGCTCAAGCTCGCTATATTTTAACATTAAAACTCAACCAAAATATTATTGATATTCATATTTCATACTTAAATAAACACAAACACAACAACTGCAGGCTGATTTAATCTTTGGGACAAAAGGGATGAATTTATAGATTTTTGCAAAATCACACAGAATTCACAAAAAGGAACCAGATTCTAGCAATTGTGCTTTTTAACATTCTTCCAACTCAAAGTAAAGTTATGTCATTTTGCAGTCAAGCGGTTCATATAAAAATTAATAAAACTATAATAATAAAAGGCACATGGATTTGCTAACTTATGCAACAGAGTTAAAAGAAAGAAAGCGCTTCATTTTATTACAGCTGAAGATCTTGGAATATTCCAGTGGAATCATTTGTGTGCTTGAATTATTGATGGAGGAAACGAATGAAGCGCGTCCTGAGATGGTGTTTGGACGCGTGAAACGGCGTCCTGTCCGCGAGCTCTCTCGTCGGCCGCGAGGTTGTCGATTGCAGCCTGTTTGTCGAGCGTTTATGTGTTTATGTATTCACGGTGTCCCGGATTTCAAGTCACAGCATTCGCTCTCATTCTTTAGTGTGCCAAAACTTCTGGGAGTCATGCAACTTTCTATAGCAGCTCCTGCAGCGTTAGAAAAAAAAAAAAAAAAAAAGCAAATGGAGGAAGGGAAAGGAAAGCTCTGCGGCAGGACGTTTGATTTTATCCGGAGACGCTAAACCCGGCGTGACAGGCGCTCAATAGCGGCTACGTTCCAGTCGGATGAATTGGGTAAACAGAGCTGGCATGTCATTTACTTCCTCTTCCTGCAAAGTGAGAAAAATGCGGCACGTTACAGAGAAGGCGATGTACGTTCGCATGACTGCCTCTGGATGTTCGGATTGTTTTTGCGTAATATACAGGCATTTGCCGACTCAGCGGATTCGCTCAGCGTCTCCAGGAGCTCGGGGTGAGACGAGAG
Organism: Clarias batrachus; assembly: GCA_003987875.1. Classification (NCBI taxonomy): domain Eukaryota; kingdom Metazoa; phylum Chordata; class Actinopteri; order Siluriformes; family Clariidae; genus Clarias; species Clarias batrachus. Next base: position 90,658 of record QMIH01000668.1, on the reverse strand, counting down.
CGCTGCGCTAACGCTAACGCTAACGCTCCAAACCTGCCTGAGCTTCAGGAGCCAGAGGGAGAACTTTTCTAGCATGTGAGGTCGGAAAAACACGTTCCGAGAAAAAAAAAAGTTACAAGAGAAATACTCATTGTTGATTTGTTTGTCACTACACTGAAGCTGATTGTTTTCCCGTAACAGCACGACACAAAGCGCTTTATTCCTCTTACACCACAGACATGTCATTCATTGACTCCCTCACCGGCCGCTCGCTTGAACTCGTCACAAATAAACAGTCACGGTCCTGATACTGGAGACTCCTTCCTACAAATGATAACAAATAAAGCCTCAATTTTTTTTTATCATAAGACGTCCACGATGTTAATGAGTCCTGACCCGTTACTATGGAAACGCTGAGTGAATTTAAACAAGTATTAAATGCTACGCTATAAAACAATAACACCGAGACAAAGACGTATGCTCACACACTCTTTTACACACACACACATAATCATGCACACTCTCAAACACACAAACCATACACACTTATTAACACATGCAGTCATGTACAGTAACACACACACACACACACACACACACACACACACACACTCTCTAATCTCTTACACTCTAACACACACACATACACACTGCAGCTAATGCATATTTATGAAGCAGCTGTGTTTCTGCTGTTGAGACGCTGCACAAACGCCTGATGTGAATGTTTATAAATCGTTTAGCTACACACACTCGCGCGCTCTGATCAGCTAACGTAAGCGAGACGTTTGTGCGAGCGCTCGTGTGTAACAGACAGAGCCGCCTGCGACACGGAGCTCCTGCGATTCTGTCATCAGCGCCAAACTCGAAAGATTAAAATTAATGCAGATTTACTGGGAAAAAAGTCAGACACGTAAAGGCAGAGCCGCGGGAGCTAGTTTTCTTAGCAGACGGTTAGCGAGCACGCTTCTTATGTCGGCTGTTAGGGACTATTCCAAGTCATTTGCCTGCGGTTTGATAAATGTCACAAAACAAACCCAAAACCAGACCGACTGACTTCAGACACAAACGCTAGTTTTAATTTTAGTCGACTAGCACGTACACAATGAGCTGAGCAGCTAGCTAGCCTAGCAATTATTATTGAAGAATGCAATCATACTTGTTTTAAAGGATATACAGTCATGTGCAAAAGTTAGTGCCCCCTCTTTTAATTCTATGTTGTTGTTGTGCTTTTTATGTAACAAATTTAAAAAGGAAAAAAATAAAACATGTGGGCAAACCTACTGTAAGTACCGCTTTACTGCTTCTACAGGATTTAAGTGGCTAAGTTGCAGCCAGGTGCTGTTACTCATCGGCCCATGGTTAATCGATCATTCGCAGGTTTGCAGACCTTTGCGATAGCAGAAGTTTTGGCACTTTGCAGGTCCTGAGCATCAAGATGTGAGTTAACACAACGGCAAGAGGGAAACTTAGTCAGGGGGCACTTAATAATTGCCACATGTGTTTGTTTTTTGGCCTAATTTTTGGTAAATAAATGATGGCATAAAATAAATAATGGTTAAAAGTGGTTAATAACTTTCCGTGGGACATCATATTGAGTGACATCATATTGAGTGACATCATATTGAGTGACATCATACTGTGATGCTTTTTTCCAGCCTTGGGGGTTTTGGAGATCTAAACATACAATTTCCCCTTTTCTAAAATTATGCCATAATGGTATTGGGATATTCCCTTTAAATGCATGTGCCCACTGTGCCCGCTGTCTTTCTGGTGTGCCCGAGTGGCGATGACGCAGGGTGCTTGGGCCCGCTCATTGTTGCTTGCAGCTATTATTATTATTATTATTATTATTATTATGTATTTTAATACATAATAAATTAATTAGAAAGTTTCACTGGACTACATCATCCCTGACACTGAGATGGCTTATTATTATTATTATTAT
>QMIH01000668.1:64938-88639 GCA_003987875.1 Clarias batrachus | reverse complement strand
TTATATTTATTTTATGATTTTTTAAAAATAGATTCAATTTCAATCAGCTACCAGTACTTTTCATCTGAAGTCTAATCCTTTTCCCTGAATGCAAATAACGCGCTGGTATGTTTAAATCCAGACACAACCGAATGGCATCCAGGAAAATCTGTAATGCAGAGTGTGTGTGTATGACATGAGAGCCGTGAACACGGAACGCTACACATTGACAAGCGCCGAGCCGGATTTCAGCTTAAGTAAAAAAAAAACTGCGGATGTGGATGTGTGGGTCGCGATAATGCGATGCAAATGAAAATGTAACAGCTCCCGCCTTTTCCTCAACGTGTACACGGATGTTGAGCGTCCCGTGTTCCGTATCTTCACTAAACAGAATAAAGAGGAAGCCGAGTGTTGAGGAGTGATATCGGGGAGAGGAAGGTGTGTAGCGTTTGGACTCCAGTGTTCGCGGGCTGCGTGGCAGCGTGTGACGGCGTGTGACGGCGTGTGGCGGCGTGTGGCGGTGTGTACATCGTCCTCGCCTCAGACCGAGTTAATTAAACTGCTGCTGGGTGACACACACCAGGGAGTGTTTATTTATTTATTTAGTTCTGAATATTTCAATATTTTTTATATTATTATTACATGTTTTAAACACTTTATTATTATTATTCAATGCAACTATTCCACACCTATTAAATTTGTCTTTTTGTTACATATTTATATTCTAATGCATTTATAAAAGAAAAAAATAGCAAAATAGATACTACTATCATGTTTATTATTATTATTATTATTATTAATAATAAACATCTGATTCTGATTCACAAATGATTTGATCGTAGCAGGTTTCAGTATTAAGCGAATGCAACCTCAGACAAATAAGAACATTTAACTCATTGTGCCGTTACTGATTTAAGAAAAATGAAGCCAAACAATAGAAAGGTATATTGGTAAAAGTAAGTACCCCCCTGATTCAGTAGCTTGTAGATCCACCTGTAGCAGCAATAACGTATGTAATAATTAAGTAATGGTTTCCTGTTTGACTTTTTCAGTCTCTCACATGGGTTTGGTTCGCTCATCTTTACAGAATCAATTCGGGACATTGAGGTTTTTGGCCGTTTGCTTACTGTAAGCACAGCTCTCTTAAGGTCCCGCTACAGCGTTTCAGTTGGCTTGAGGTCTGGACTTTGAGTCAGTCTTTCCAAAACCCTGATTCTTTTATTTTTCAGCCCTTCTGATGTAGAGTTACTGATGTGCTTCAGATCAATGTCCTGTCAACCAAGCTCTATCAGTCAGACAGACAGCCTCACAGTTCATGGTCGATTCATTGACTTCAATATATATACAGTGGAACCTTGGATTACGAGCATAATTTGTTCCAGAAGTGGGCTCGTGTTCCAAAACACTTGTAAACCAAATCACCATTTCCCATAAGAAATAATGAAAACTCAAATTATTCATTCCACCGCCCCAAAAATTAAATACATAAAAATAATTAATACAATAAAATGAAGATAAAGCAATTTAACCTGCACTTTACCTTTAAAAAAAAGGACAAATAAATCCCGTCAGATAAGTGTTCCTGTTGGTGCGCACAGGCGCCGTGTGTGGGTGTGTGTGTGTGTGTTTCTGTGTGTATGGAGTTAGCCCCTTCCCCTTTCGCCTCGTTTTACACAGTAACACTCCTCCTCCCTCTCCCCACCTTTTTAAGTTTCCCAACAAACACAAACACACCACACACACACACCACACACACACACAACGAAAAAAATGTTTTAACAGGAAAAAAAGACATCTCTCTGAGACTGGCGGCAGCGCATACTAACGGAATCACTTTTTAAGTTCCACAACAAACGGACACACAGAAACACAACGGAAACACCGTTTTAACAGGGAAAAAAATGAATAAAAGAGAGTGACGCTCGGTGTCAAAATAAGAGTCTCATGCGTGATACATGATACTCGGCGCTCGTAAACTAATACTTGCTCGGTTTCCGATTAAAAATGTATTAAAAATCTTTGCTCGGTTTGCGGAACACTCGTAAACCAAGTTACGAATTGCGAGGTTCCACTGTATATATAAATATGTATAAGATGAAAATGTAATATTTTAAACAGGTTTAAATCTAACTCTAACCCTCTTATGCATTTTTGAAGTAAAAATGTTCTGAAATGTTAAAACTGGGTTGTGGACCAAGTCATACATGCTTGTGGTTTGTTCTGATGTTTATTTATTTATTTATTCATGTATGTATGCAGTAGTGTAATTTGAGCAGTTTATATGCTGCATGGCCGCGAGCCCCTGGATGCCTCACACCTTTAAGCACCAGTCAGAGCGCAGCATCACAAAACACCAAGCGTTGCTAGAGTTTGCTCGTGTTGTTTATCTTGTGGTCTTTGCAGTTAATGTTAACGTCACACCTTTAGGTTTATACTCGAATTATTTGTTGGAAAGTAAGTGGCGTACGGGAAACAGGAAGTCCATCCTGATTTCCATTACTTAGACCAAAGACGTTTGTGATGGCTGCAGCATCATGAGGACTCAAACTTGCATTCTCCTGACGTAATGGGGAAATAATTTGTCATCCTGCCATTTGCTAAGCCACTCCGGAGCCTTTACTGGGCTCCCGACCAGGACGCGTGGCCCTCAGCTGCTCAGCTCTGTTCCTGAACCCGAGGCGCTTTGAATAAAATCATCTGCCAGATGAACAGATGTGGAATATCCACTTTATCCTCTTCGAAGACGCTTTATCCCGTGGTCTTTGAGCGAATCCTCATGATTATTTTACGCCGCTCCTCAGTCGATGCTGCTGAAATATTCATAGATCTCGTCGCGTTAATGTTATGGCCGTGTGACAGATGAGTCTCTCTCTCTCTCTCTCCAATAAAAATCTGTGTCTCGGATGCAATAACACACACGGACCAGATTTTTGTGTAGCACAAATGCATTATGGAGATAGGGTGAGATCACAAGGGAGGTTGTGATGCTTTTAACCTTGTTCTGTTGCTTCTGAACTAAGAGCAATGTTGTGGTGTGTGGAGGTGAGCGGATCGGGGAGTGAGAGGATGTGGTTGTATTTTTGAAGGACGTCTATTATGCAGAATTCACTTTCAACTCAGGTGGGAATGGAAGGGGAAGAAAAAACATTCCCAGCTTTCTGTCCTCTTTATATTTTTTGTGTTGGTCTGGGCTTAAACAAGGCGCTACGATTTTTTCCCCTAACGTGACATCATATAATATGATCCCGCCCCCTGGCTCAGACGTAACTCTTTAACCTGACACTGAAACGGCACATTTGGAGAGGGAGTAACGTACTTCAGTAATCCAGATTCATCTGAATTATTCTTTACCAAATGTAAACAAACATAAATGATAACACTGTGGATAAAGAAAAAAACAACCCTCCTGTTTATGCCACGCCCATTCCGGGTTGGAGACGATCCAGATCGTTGCGTTGCGCTGTAGCGCGAGTTTCCGCGCACTGTTTCTGCACTTTGTTTGCACTCCTGCTGGTGTAGTGACATTAATTTGATGCACTGTGTGTTGTTTCTGCTGCTTGGGCAGTCACGCCTGAAAAGCCCCAGCGATGCTTGAATTGCCCGCTTGAGGATAAATAAAGTTGATTCAGTCAGATTGCTTCCAGACAGAAGCAGAGTAGAATCCAAACATCGCTGTGGATCTGATGGAGTCTGGCGCTCGTGTCTCGTTAGAACGCCATCGACCGATGATGTAAAGCTCCAGGCAGGGTGAGCGCCAGGGTGGGAGAGGACCAGCTTTTTGGTGAATATAAATCGCATTTTGAAGAAAAGAAGCATGGTTGTTAAACATTAACTAGCACGACATCACTGTAGCCTGCTAGCTACGCGGCACCCGAGTGAAGTCAGCGTCTGTATGTACTCTGTAAAACATTCTATATGAATTACATTTTTATTATCAAGCGCCTTAAAGAGATTTCTATTTCTACATTTACTTTGTGGAAACGTTTAAAGGTTTTCTGTAGAAGAACTTCCTAGTAAGATCTTTAAATGAGGCTAGAGTCAATTTGGACGCTTTATTAAAACTATTCCATTTATTAAATGTTACATTTAAATTCACCCTTAAACGGACATTCCAATCCAATTCCATGCTTTCGTGCCTAAAGGAACCCTGACATAAAGGTCCAGTCTAGAGACCTACAGAGACAGAGGTGTTCTCCACTACACCTGCTTCCTATTAGAGCTCCTTTGAGGAGCAACAAACACTTAACTGTTCCACCCTCAAAGCAAACATTAGATATAACATACAACGTATATTATTTTGTTGTGATGCAGTAGAACAAGTGCATTAAGGATCCTTATTTGCTCCATGTCAGGTCCTGTGCAGAGGTTATCTTGTCCTCCCAGTTTTGTGTTTCCTCGAGTCCTCTTGTTCCTTCAAACCTCCCAAAAGCATGCCAGTAGACGGATCAGCGAGTCCACATTTCTCAGTAGGTGTAAACCTGCCGGGGAGTGTTGGCCTGGAATCTCATTCCATTGTGTTCTCAGAGATCAGGAGAAGTTTAAGCATCACTGAATTGAGAAAGTGGACTCAGAGTGAAGTTGGTTCCTTAACCTTTAATGTTCTGCTCAACCATTCGGTAGAGGACATTTTGAGTTGCCAGATCATGTTGATGAATGTGTTTAATTTGGTCTCATTGAGCCATTCGAGCCACTTGGTTGAGGTAAGCTCTGAAGAGAAAAGAATCACTTACTGTAGATGTTGCTGTGTTTTTAAAATCCTTAAAACTCAAGCCATCAGAACAGCATAGGTCATGTATATACAGACATATTGCCAAAAGTATTGGCTCACCTGACTTCACATGCATATGAACTTGAGTAACATCCAGCTCTTAATCAATAGATTTTAATATTATGTTGGCCAGAAAGTCCCATAAACACACTCCTAAACCTTATGGAATGCAGTAGAAGCTGAAGCTGTTATAGCTGCAAAGGGGGCGGGGCCAACATCACCTTAAACCCTATGGATTAAAAACTGGATGTTACTCAAGTTCATGTGCATGTAAAGGCAGACGAGTGAATACTTTTGGACATATACAGTATATAAAATGTGCTTATATTGAAGCCTTGCCGGTGTGTGTTAATGGGGACGCTTTAGTGTATTTGGGTTTTCGGACATGTCAGGTAGAACGAAAGTTATCATTACTTTTATACCGGGTAAATGTTACCGCTACCAGAATATGGGAAAGACGTCGCAAAAATGTAGAACTCTCAACATTAGCATATTATTATTAGTATTGGTCACAGAAACAACCAAAAACAGCCATAAAAACATGATCATGTGTATCAGTGCTGGTCCTTTGCCTGTGTGACCCAGTTTTCAATGTTTTGCTCAGTTGTTTAAACTGAAATTAATTAATTATTGCCTAGTGATTAATGTGCTGAAAAAAAGACACGTCACTCAATTCTGCACGAACCTGAGCCCAAAATCACAGCAAAACAAATAAAGGCTAAAAGGCTCTGAGCTTTAGTTTTCCTTTTCAATTACTTTTTAGCACAGCTTGAAAAAGTAAAGTTATACTGTTGCACTACTACACAAAAATGTAGCATTTTATGTTTCATATATAAAATTTGAAAGAGAACTAAATTAGGGATTGTTGAAAAATAAACATTGATTATTATTATTATTATTATTATTATTATTATTATTATTATTATTATTATTATTATTATTATTATTATTATTATTATTATTATTATTATTATTATTATTATTATATGAGGCATATATTCTTATACAGGATGCTAAAGGGTTAATTGACATTTCTAAGCCCTTTTGAATAAAAGAACCCGTTTTCTAAAATGATGATTATTATTTTTAGTATTAGACTTGAGCCATGTCCAGGCTGGACTTTGTAACTAACCTGGGCCTACCGGGGTCGTTCTTTACAACACTATGTCTTCACTGTCAATCACTCCAAGTGTACTTTGTGTGTGAATCTGTTTGTCATCTTGTGTTTTTACTGGGGATGATTTAGGCCATGGGAGGGCGCCAAAGCGCGAGACCAGCGCGGGGCAACATGCTAACCGCTTATCACACCACCGGCTGGACCTCCCTGACCTGCATGGTTTTCTTGATGTTAACATTCAGACCTCGTGTGCAAAGTACTACTTTGAAACTTTTACGTATGATTTGGCCGGTAAAGCCTTGCAGCAGTGAGCCGGAGCTCTGATTCCCTGAAAGCTGTCAGACTCATTAGTGGCCATTTACCCGCTGCGCTCCCGAATCGATGACTCCATCAATTAGTCCCTTGGTCAATTAATCACTAGGGGAAAAGGCTCAGTGTGCACTTTGAAACCTGTCCCGTCCATCATTCACTCGTCTGATTTGATCCGTTTCAGTAGCTCCGGCTATCGATCCTCCAGCACCGGATACAGCTGGGAGGGCGCCAAAGCGCGAGACCAGCGCGGGACAACATGCTAAACACTTTATCTCACCACCGGCTGGACCTCCATGACCTGCATGTTGTTAATTAACTGTAATTACAATGTGTTGGAGAAACAAGACGTTACTGCAATAATGCCGGACGTGTCCTGGCACAAACCCACGTGACCTGAAACATGTTTTGAGGTTTGCGGTTGGCACCAGTGGGAGCAGAGCTGAGCTGTTGTCCTTTGAACAAGCTGCATGATTAGGTGGTAGCCAGATGTTAAATACTGCAGACAGACATGATGGCGAGTGGTTTTGAAAAACTGAATATAACAGTGTGACCTTGTTCATGACCTTGGCATGTGTTAAGAATGAGCGAGGGCTTCAGCTGCTGGACTGGGTGTGTACTGCGTGTCCTGCTGTGCGTGAGGACTTACAGTATTTATGTGGTGATATGTTTAAGGTTTGGTTTTTTCCTTTGTCTCTGGGAGTCACTGGGCTGGTTCACTCACGTGACCCGCTTTCAACACGTTATCTGAAAACATTACCCGCGTGAATGAGACTCGAAGTTCACTCGTTCTGTAACGGTTATAGTTTCAATAGTTTTGGTTAATTTGTGACGTGGAAACATTTTGCGGAAACCTCACGTCCTTTTTAAACCGCACTTCCTGTTTACGGGTTAAATTCAAAGCTGAGAAATATTTGACAATTCTGGAGCAGTGAACATTAATCCGGATAAACACCTGAGAATAAACGCACATCGAAATGCCAGCGCGCTCTAGTAGTAGCGCTTCATGTGCTTATGGAAACACGTCTCATTTGCATTAGCTAGAAAATCTCCCAGAAGAAAACGTTACATCTATTAACTCGCCAATAACCGTTTCAGGAGCGCTTTAACTGAACCTCAACCTCTTGCAGACGCGTGAATAAAATGACCGCATTCGCAACAGCAGAAGCTACTTTCATTGATAATTAAATTTCAGAGAAGGAAACATCACACAAGGATCACCTGACTGATGACCCACTGGATTACCTGATGCTTTAAGATAAATGAGTAACCTAGCGACTGTTAGCTTCTGTTCTGCTGATTATTTCCTTTGGTGTCGTCTGCTAGCGTTAGTGTTCGTCTTACTGTGGCTTATTCTGTGCTCCTAGCTGAGATGATGCTCTGGAATACGCTGTGCTTTAATTTCCATAAAATGATGTTCAGGTACTGTAACGTTCACTAATACTGACATTTCAAGCTTTCTGATTAATAGCTAACCAACTATTCTGGGCTTGAATCCCAAATAGCATTTAATAGGAAGCCAGTGCACTATGGATTAGGAAAGTGATCAGGAGGACCAGCCTTGTATTAGACAATAGTTAGCTTTGTAGCTAAGCGTTAGCCGTGAACAGAACGACGCGGACGGTTCAGAGGCGATTCAGAAGCACATAGAAGAGACATGACGTGATCAGATGTGTGTTGTTGCTGAAAGTGCTTCTGTGACTGGGTGTGAATGTGGGTGCTGCCACCCAGTAAGTAACTCCATTTCCCTGTGCAGAAGTGGGCGTGGCCAGGGTGGACATACAGTATGTCAAGTTGCCAGATGCAAAGGGTCTATTTATTTATTTATTTATTTATTTATTTAGTTAGTTAGTTAGACGAACAACTTACAGGCTATTACAGCTTTATAACATTATACTTGAATCCACTCACAGTTACATTTAATCTAAAGGTTTGTTTCCTCACCTCACACTCGTAAAAACATTTTCAGCTTGCCATTTTACCACGAAACTACGAGATCTCCTCTGAGAGCCCGAAAACCCAGGAACCCTGCAGCGCTTAAACTCAGACAACCCTTGAGCAAGCCACTTGTTTTTTCTACAAGTATGTAGTAAAAAGTTATTAAAATCTGCGAATAATGCAAAGCCAGACGATGTTACACTTTATTTCCGGAGACTGTAAAATGTCAGCGCTGTAGCTGCGGTTGTGACGTGTTTTTCTTTCCTCTTCAAATCAGCCAGGAAAGAAGAACACTTAGCTTTCAGTGCTCTATGTAAAATAAAAGGTCAGGTTCTCACCCGCTGAAACGTTCTCCCAGGGCAGCTTTACTGACTCAAGGTGTAATCCCACCATCTCGTTAAAACACACACACACACACACACACACACACACACACACACACACACAGTCAGTAAATCTGGAATTATTTTCTGGTTAAGTGTCCATTGTTTGTTATCAGGGGAGGGACCCTGCCAGCGTGTAAAACCTCGACTCAAGCCGGTGATAAATATTTGCAGAACCGGAGCCAGCAGCAGATGGAGGTCTTTCTGTAATTCTCAGGTCCACATTGAGATGTTAATGAAGCTGGTTGTACCGCTGCCGGTTCAGGGTTCAGGATGTACAGTAGTGACCCGATTGTTGTCCCAGATTTGACCCTTAGAATTAGAGATGATATCCCAGGTCAGGGGTTTGACTGGAGTTGATTTTGGGGAAGAAAGAAATCTAGTATACCTGCTCGTCCACTGGTGGTGGACTGGTGTCTCGTGCAGGTTGTGTTCCTGCCTCCAGGGGGCGGTGTTGGCGATCCGAGGCACCTAATATGCTCAACCCTGACAAACCCATGCATTTTCAATTACTGTAGCATTTTAAAGCCCCCACACCAATCACTCAACTACCCCAAATCCCCCACCACACACACACACACACACACACACACACACACACACACACAGGGTTCAGGGTTTGATTCCCGCCTCAGTGTGTGCGTGTGTGGAGTTTGCATGTTCTCCCCATGCTTGGTTTCCTCTGGGGTCTCCGGTTTCCTCCCCACAGTCCAAACACCTGCAGATTAGGTTAATTGATGTTCCCAAATTGGCCGCAGTGTGTGAACGAGTGTGTGTATGTGTGTGTGCTCTGCGATGGATGGGCAACCCCCTCGACCCTGCATACAGGATAAAGTGGTATAGATGATGAGTGAGTGAACTAATGAATTAAAACTAAAAAATTAATCATAGACCCAATTGTCTCACCAAGCCACTAGGGGGCAACAAAACCAGACAAGGGAACAGATTAAACCGAGGAGTGCTAATGCAGAAATAATCAAAAATAATCACGAGACACATGGACCGAGTAAACAGAATCCAAAGCAGGAAGTAAGAACAGAAACACAAAGCAAACACAGTAAGTAATAAAGCTCCGTTCAGGTGATGAAGTGCTTAAACTGTTGCTGGGACTGGAGACTCCTTCCAAATCACTAAAATAACTGAATAAATATGTCTGTGCAGAAAACCTGCCCGATCCTCTGACCTACTGTGTTACTGTGATTGAGCTGCGACAATAGAACTGATACCATACTGTATTAGAATGTATATTATATTAGGTAGATCGTAAAAGACCAAGCGACCCAAAGACAGTAGGATTACGACACGAGACTCTTCCTCCAGCTGCTGCCTTACGCTCACCGCATGCAGACACCAGGAGAATGTGTGTGTGTGTGTGTGTGTGTGTCATGGGTGTGTGGCACAATGGCAAAAACGACAAGGGCAGGATTTTACATCAGTGTCCAACATGCACTCGGGGGACCCCGGCAGCCTGATCCGTCATTACACGCTCCCTCATTAGCCGGCTTGTAATTGCATTGTGGGTAGTTGGGTAAGTCATAAATCTAGAGGAAGCGCATGAGAGGACAGGATGGGAAAAGGCTACTCCATTGGCTTCTGGGCCTGAAGGGAACAGCGGTAATGTTCCAGCCCTGGTGCTTCAAAAGGACAGCAGTGTCTGTGAGCGGATTTAATCAGAGAGGGACTAACATAGAAGGTCATTGTTATTATGTTTTTGTGAAACCTTTAAATTTAAATAAATAAATAAATAAATAAATAAATATATAAAATCTGTATTTTGAAGATTTTACTTTTTTGAGATGATGTCTGGCAAAAAAAAAAAAAAAAAAAGTTCCCCATGTTTGCAGGCCTTTCCTCCACCGTTTCGTGTCTCTCTAAACTCCGCCGCTTGCCCTCATCTGTCCAAACTCATTTCTGTCCTCGCTGGCACATGACACCTCCCGTCCTAGCAGCCAATCTGGACTTAATCGCTTTCTTGGCTCAGGTTACGTCCAGAATGCAAATTGCTTGTGCTTGAGGAGGCTAGCTTCCATCAGCACCGCACACGGAACGGCTAATATGGCTAAATATGATTGAAAGCTAGCTGCTTGACGTGTCTGACATCATGCTAATCAGACCCCATCCTTTTGTATAAATTAATTTTTTTTAAAACGCTAACGGATTTAACGTAAAAATGTTTAATGAACAACGATTCTGTTAGTTTGACCGGCGATTAGAGTCTTATTTTCAATTTCTTTGCTAAATTAAGAGAGTCTTGATGCTTGTATAGTTCAGGGAAGATCAGACCACAAACATGCGCGTGTACACACACACACACACACACACACACACACACACACACACATATATCGTTTCCTGCTGTCTGCCAGCCTGCTGCTTCTTTTTATTTCCGTCAGAATGTCTTTAGATCTCAGCCGTCTGAATATCTGAATTAGCATCCCGACGGCGCTCTGAACTCACACTCAGCCAGAGAGTGCTCTGATGCGCAAAGGCTTAGCGAGCTTAGCTTTCGTTAGCTAGACGGCAGCTGAAGACCCGGGTCCCTCCAGGCCAAATTATAAAACTTCATACAGAACCATCTGCCCGTGTTGCCGAACATCCCGAGCTGGCTCTGGCACAGAAAGATGAAAAAAAAAAAAAAGAAACATAATTATCTCTATTTTTTTTTACTGCCAGAGTTTGTGCGGATGCGGATGCGAGGTTCTGCTGTCCGGGACACGGGAGGCTGGAATGTCAACGTGTTAATCATGTCAAACTTACGGAGCGCGGTGGTTTGCCAAAATGTCAGATTTATCCTTAAAGAACTTTATAGCGGACGTAGCGGCGTGTCGTCCGATGTCTTGCTAATATTATTGACTTATTAATAAAAAAAAAAAATGTAAAAACACAGTGCTAAATACTAAAACATAATTAACTCGCGCTTTACAAGTGTCTGCAAACTTCAAGCGAGGCCCTGACTAACACTTATTGATTAAATTAGTCTCTTAATCAGTTATTAATGCTTACAAATCATCCAAATCATTAGTTATTAGTTGTACATTTTCTGCCAAATCCGGATTGTAAATAAAACTCAGAGTGTTTATTTATTTATTTAGCCTTGTTATAAATGCCACATCACTGCCAGTGAAAGCGCATTATTAAAGTCAGAGTTTAAAAATGGATCTGTGGGGTTTTTTTTCGCTCCAAGACACAAAGTTTAGTGTAACAGGTGAAGGAAAGCGGTTGTAATAAATAAATGCTGCTGGAATACCAATCTAATTATCCTGCCATTCAGCGTTCTGCTTCGTAGTTCTGAAATGACGTTGACGTCTCGCACGAGGTGTCGGGATTCATTCTCTGAGCTTCCAGGTTTTGTTGGATGCGCTCGTCTGGGTGAACGCTCAGCATGTTTGTTTTACTCACATAAACTATTCGTACGCATTTAAACCCTGATTAGATGGAGATCAGGACTAACGCAGCGGCGTTAGAGGTGCAAATGTGCGATCATTTTGTGCACGAATAGCAAAGATTGATGATAAACGATCGTAGGAATTATGTTATGTCGTACAAGAGTACGAGGAGAATATTTATGTTGTTAGGTGTAAAAAATAACTAAGTAAAAGTGCTTTTTTGATACATACATATGGAAAATAATGCTAAAAACTAAATAAAAGCCTCCGAGTGGCGCAGTGGTTAAAGCGCTCGCCCTATCATCCGGAGATCGCTAGTTTGAATCCCGGGTGGTGCTGTAACCTCTCGCAGCCGGAGGTCTAGAGAGAGCTGATTGGCCGAGCTCTCTCAGAGGGGAGGGATGAGAGGTACTTAGTGCTCCCACATTAATCACGGCTCTACGGCCAATCAGGGGCGTCTGTGAGCTCGCGCAAGCGGAAGGAGCGGATAGTGCTGTCCTCCGAGTGTGTGACTCCGCCCCCAACGGTGCGCGAGCGAGCAGTTCAAAAAGATGCGGTCGGCTGGCGTCACGCGGTTCGGAGGAAACACGTGATAGTCTTCGGCCCTCCCGGCTGAGTGGTAGTAGTAGTCTTAATGTGGGAGCGCCCCCTAGTGACGGGGAGGAATTGGACACGACTAAATTAGGGAGAAAATCGGGGAAAAATCCAAAAATAAAAATAAATAAATAAATAAAAAAAGAAACATAATAAATAAATAATAATTTAAACACACACATGTACAGTTCAGGATTGAGGATTGTTTTTCTTTTGCTGTACACAATTACAGAATTTGTTGTATTAATGATATAAAACAAACAAACAGAGTTTGTGTTACAAAATAGAGATCATGGCATGCTCACATTCTCCCGTCAGTCATAGAGACAGGAGTTAGCGATGGCCGTCTGTGAGCTCACGCAGAAGTTCAAGAAAAGGAAGAAGGAGCCTTTATTTGTCACATATACATTACAGTACAGTGCAGTTGTTTCCTACGTAGAAAGCTGGGGTCAGAGCGCAGGATCAGCTATGACACAGCGCCCCCTGGAGCAGACAGGGTTGAGGGCCGTGATTAAGGGCCCCACAGTGGAGTCTAGTGGAGCTCAGGCTCAAATCACCAACCGTCTGATCCTTGACCCAGAGCCTTAAACCACTGAACTACCACTGAAAAAGTGAAGTCTACTGACATGAAGTGTCTCAGAGGAGGCATGTGGGAGTCTACACCCTCCCTGATTGGTCACCTTGATGGGAGCGCGGTGTAACAGAGAGACGGGTGGGAATTAACTAAATGAGTTACTATGACTACAAACAAATTAGGGAGAAAATCAGGGGAAAAACGAATGTATGTAAAATGTTCACCATTGTGCATCTCTTGTACTGGAACACTGCAAAAATCCTGTTTTATTGTTTAATTTAGCCGTGTTTTGATCTGGTGGGCGACCTTGGGTAACCAGAAAAGCCCCTATATAAAAACAATGCATTATTATTATTATTATTATTATTATTAAAAAAGGGGAAAATATCTTGAAAGTTATCTATTATCTATAATTTCCTGTAATATAATATAAAACAAGATTATTAAGCTTATTTCTCTGCAAATTGTACAAAATGTTTAAGGAAAAGTTTATTCTTCTATGGCAAATAGTTTTGCTAGTTTTAGGGAAATTTCTGTCCATGATCAAGACATTTTTGCTTAATTTTAATCAAAGTTCGAGAAATAAGATAAATATTCTTATATTTGGTTTGGTGTAGTGTTACTTTGAGAAAGTGCAGATTAATTTGATAGATTCAAGAATATGGCACTTGCTAAAACGTCGTTTTTCAATGGAGATCAGCTGAAATTGCACTAATATGTAATATAACCTGTAATATGTTAATGCTCATAAAGGAAGCTATAAACCGCCTCACATGAGCATTGTACTGGAGCTTCAAAAATCAAGCAAAAATCTACTTATTGGCCATTTTATTACTTTGAGCATTTCCCATGCAGTAGAAAAAAGGAACTCCTTTGAATTGAATTTTAATTTCCACATTTATTATAAACTACGTTTCGAACTCCTCTGTAAAGCCATGATACGGCGCTGAGAGACAGGGCTTCTCTTTCATTCTCGCCGATTGCCGTAGTTTTCCAGAGCCACGTCTTTATCGGCAAAACACAGCGCTCGCCCCCCCAGTGGAATTCACAACGTCTCAAAAGTCATCGCTCCAGGAGGAAAACAGTCATTAATCAGTGTGTGTGTGTGTGTGTGTGTTTAGAAAAATTCACACTTTCTCAAAAGCTGACAGCAGCTGGATCTCCTCACATCTGCTTCTGCGAGAGCTCGAGATTCATGATTAGCCTTCGCTGCCCGCGCCTTGCATAAAGAGCACGCCCTGCCTCTTAGGCCGCTTTTATCAGGCACGACGTGTGCGTTAATCAACACTTTGGGTTTATATCCGATTTAAACATGGCAGACAGAAGCAGGAGAGGATTTCTGTGGAGGACTAGCGCTGCCTGATTGATGAAGTCAATAGCGACCTCGTTTCTCTCGACAATGTCATAGTGAGTGAGAATTAATAGCTAGCATCGTTTACCCCGCCCATCGCTGCATATATTTGCATATCACTTATCAAATTATGTCTAAAGATCTACCAGCTACCCTCATATTCATCTATAAGAGCAGCAATTTGCTTATATAACATTTATTGTTATTATATGTTATAATAGCATATTGCTGTGAGGATTGTTCCTGTTCTCACTTACGGCATCATTCGCTCATGGCTTTTAAAGTTAACAAGACAAGAAAAATTATTAAGAAGTTGCAAACCAGATCTCGGCTGTCTGAAAGTTTTGCACATGTTCTAATAATTTAAGAAATTGAAGATTTTTTGCAAACTTTCTATCCCTTTAATTTGACAGTGTTTTCATATGAGATATGTTTTTTTTTATATATTTGTAAAGCATGACCAAATTTAACTTAGGCTCTGCCCCTTTTTTTCAACCAGTAGGCCATGTCACTTTCTTGCCATTAAATTAACTATTTACATTTTTTTTATTAAACTTTAAAACAGTGCTACAAAAAAAAAAAGGCCACAAAAAATTAATCAACGTTCCGATTTTCTTTTCCGCATTCCTGCCTGCTAATGCTCTGCATGCTAGGTCACTAGCCTGATCTTGCTAACCCCTGCCTTTTTTCTTTTACAGACACATCGAGAACTGGATGGGCCTGCAAACCGTTCAGGAGGTTGACATGGCTCTGTACACCGGCATCCAGAGACTGTGAGTAGAAGAAGCACTTTTTAGCAGCATATTGCTAACGTCTACAGACATGGCTTCAAGCACAGTGATGGAGATAGCACATGATGTGGTGGATCTATGGATTAGCACTTAGTGACTAGCGTGAGCCGGTCAGCTGGGCCTTCCCATCTCCCAGGGGTCGACTTGAGCGGCGTGGATTTTCCTCTTTAGTTGGCCCACAAACAAAAGGGAATCTCCCCAAGGCCTGATTTGCACTGATCAAATAAACAGCACTGAAGCAGCCAGGAAATTTAATTACGTCCCCCATCGCCCCACGTCTGGACGAGAGCTCCTTCCTTTCCTTCTCCCTTCCCTATCCGTACTTGGCCTGATGTAGAGATGCTGTCAGCCTTCCTCTTCCAAAAGCTGTCTGGAGATGCCTCTTGGGAAGCTCGTCCTCACAGCATCTCGCATCCACACGCTAGCACATGCACAATTCTCTCCTAGCCAATTTCCCAAAGCTTTAAGCAATTACCGCAGCACTGATTAGCATGTTTCTCATTAGCCGCTAGTGTTTGTCAATACCCCACTAGTGCCTAAAACCCAGGCTAAAAACCACAGCGTCTCATTGCTTCTTGCTGTTTTAACCATTTCTATTGATCCGACATCACATTTTATGTTTAATTATGTTTAAAAATCAATACATGACTAGAAAGCTGATAGTTGCTTGTGATGAAGCTGACACTAGTTCCAGAAATCAGAAATTTCCATTTCCTGCTGGTGCTTTGATTCAATCTCACGATTTTCCAATCAGAAATTCAAATGATCTAACCACTGGACCCTTGGAAATCTGCGATCTTCAGGAGGTACTACAGGTTTATTGGATAATTAATGTTTCCCAGCTTCCTAAACAAGTCATGCTGATTAGGGAAACACTCTATCTCAGGGTTCTCTCAGAGGAACAAACAAGAGAGGCCTAAAAATATGCTCACTTTGAAGTGAAAGGGCTCAGATTTGTCAGGTCTATATGAGCATAAAAATACACACACACACACACACACAGAGTGAAGGCAAGATTCGAACCCCTAACCCTGGAGTTGTGAGATGTGTTTATTGCTAAGCCACCATGGCCAGTATCATATTGTTCTAAATAATTAAAACTAAGTGATAGTGGCGTAATCAATACAGAGACACAATAATCCATCCTTCTTTAATATTCATAGTATTGCAGTGATTCACATCGATCGAAATGTTCGACGACCCATTAAAGCGTCTCGGCTTTCAGGATTCCGATCACGATCGGCAGACCCACCAACGACTCTGCCTTTGTGTGGGCTCGAACCAAATCAGAATCCGTTGATCTGATTACTCGTTCTCATGCCCATAATGAAAACAGGAGCGAGCGCTCAGAGCGAATAAACATCTCACAGATGCCGGTGATAAAAAACGGATTCAATATACATAATTGATTTGAGATGTCGGCAAGAGTAACGACGAGAGGGAGGAGATGTTGCCTTTCGATGAGCATCCTGGCTGTAATGATACCTCAGGAGGAAGAGAAGATGCTGGGTGTTTTTTTTTTTTTTTTTTCATCATCATCTCCTTTACACGTCTAAATAATTGTCATCTCAGATGGCACCGATGTCAGCTCGGGTTAAAACAACCAAACTGCACCTTACTTCTCCTCTCGCAACTCGTGTGCTTCATCCCAGTCCTGTGATTTACCTCAAATGCGACTTTAAATCAGCAGGTAATCAGCACACTCGCTGTTTGACACTGGCACGATCCACAGGCCCTCTCTGTCTGAATGCCGGTTTCCATAGATACCATCATGGCTTAGCCTTCGCAGCCATTTACAATAAGCCCTCTTCGAGTGCGCACACTCCAACAAGTGTTTGGGAAAATGTCACAGCGGTTGATTGTGATAGAAACCCAAAATATATATATATATATATATATATATTTTTTTTTTTCTGTTTCAGGACTATCACAAACTGCAATCTGAGGACGATCCAGACGAGAGCCTTCGCCCAGAACCCACATCTACACTACATGTGAGTCTGTTTCCTAAGTTGTTTTCCAGACGCTAATGGAATTCCCCTGATTGTTCTGATCTGAGAGATATTGATGTTAAACCACAGGCTTGATTTACTTTAAAAAGTTTTAGCCAGAGCTCGAAAAAACAACATCCAGAACTCCTGTTCATATCAGTACACGGCGTCTATTTTATTTCCAGGTTTATGTACAGTCTGATACATTTTTTTTTCAACTACTTTAGTTTCAAGCTATTTGAAGCAATTTCTTTGATATTCTCTACACTTTACTTTCTTGGTTCAACATCTGAATTGTTCCACCGTGGATGTTTTACTACCTTGTATGTTGACTAGCATGTTTCCCAACACAAATAGTCTTCTGGTTGGATTACGTTTTAAAGAAAACAGTATTTACTTTCTAAAGAAAAAAAAAACATTTCTAAAGCCTCTGTCATATTCACGGTGAGGAAATGGTAATTCCATGATGGAGAAGAGGTGGGTGTACTGATTTAATGAATCAGCAGAACGTAGAACTTTGATGAGGACAAGGAGTTCTCTGTGAGTGTATGAGTGTATGGTGAGTGTGGATAGAGAACAAGAGGTATCCATGATCTCGTGGTGGATGGGCGAGAGCATCGTGAGAGCATGACCGTAGTGCTGCAGTGGGAATTTAAAAGCACACATCAGGGAATTTCTTCATTCTAGAACTTTTCTATTCCACAAGATTGGCAAGAACCAGGAGAGCCGCATGACTTTTTGGAGTGCCCAGGAGTGAGTCTACTAGTGCCAGGAGAGTGCTAAAAGAGAAATGTATTGATTTTGTTTTTGTGAATAGCCTACAGAAAGAATTGATTTGTGCGATAATTCCTCCGCTTTTTGGCCGAGATTGGCGAGAATGCAGAGAGGCTTTTTGGGGGTTTGAAGAGAGCCATACGAGAGCCCTGGAGGTCCTGGGAAACTCCAGGTGTATGCCAATTTTCTTTCCAAAATCACTATGTGTCTATGTGTTATTCTCCTCAGACTCCTGTATGTATGAAAGGCTTGTGAGTAACAACAGATGGACTAGTCAACTACATAAACCGAAGTTTGGGGTGCTGTGCTGTTTAATTAATTTCATTTACAACTCCAGTGGAAATTTCTTCCCCAACTCGTTTCACCACATTTTCATCTTGCCCGTTGATTTCTTTACATTCTTATAAGCATCTAAAAAATTTATACTCTTCTTAACAGCTTTAAAGCCATATCTAAAAATAAAAAAATAGTCATTTTAAAAAAAGCTTCTTGTTTTCTTTGCAACCAACAGATACCAAACAGGGACAAGCACAACCCTGCCACACGGTTTGTTTCCTCCTCGATTTAAAACACTATATCAAAGTTACAATCGCCTCGTAGGGCTCATGAGGCTACCTTCATGCATAATTAATAATGATAAAGTTCTCTGCAGAACCCGACCTGTGTTTATTCTGCAGTTTCTCATCCTGTACCCTCGCTGAGATAACCACAGAGGGGCCATTTACATTCCTGTATCGTGTGCAGCGTACTGCCCTGTCAACTTGCACGCGCATATCATTTGCATCGTACAGCCTGACCACTTACACAACAACAGGAGTAAAATATGCAAAGGTCTTATCAACCTGTTTTTTTCCGCTAGCTTGCTTCTTGGTGAACAGCTAGCAGTCGAATGTGATCGTGTATCGATGTTCCTTGGTATAAAATCCTTTGAGAAGAATTTTGTATAAGGAGGTGGTGGCTGTGTTTTACAGCGAGGCTTGATTTAGTCTGTCTACGCTACATGCAAAATCAGGATAATTGTGAACATCTGTTTTTTCTTCTCATGTTCAGGAACAGTGAGGCATTTCTGAGAATATGGAATTTGAAGACTTTAGGTCCTTAAGGACTTTTATAATACACAGCACTTGAAATACATTACTTGGGGATAATGGAAATCTGGGAACAAATAGATTTGGCAACTTTGAAAACATAGGACTATGGAAATGTTAAAGTTTAAGAATGTAAGACTAAATATATAATAAAATGTATAATTTTGCTCAATGCACAATTCTAAAAACGCAAGAAATAAAATGCATTGGGAAAACAGGAATATAGGGACATCAACTCTGAGGAAGTTAGGAATTTAAGAACATGGAATAAATAGTTGTTAAAATATTTCAAAATAAAGTACTAGTAGGTAACATGAAATCTTGGGCATATGCAGTATGGTTCTTGCGTAACAGTACGGTGATGAGACTCTTGTAGTTATCCTGACTTCACTCCAAGACGTTTCCAGAGAGCTCTGGACTTTTGGCATGAATGAACGAACGTATGAAGATGATTGTTGGCGATGATGTGGAATATCAGGACCTTGGCAACTTGCACTATAAGACATTGGGAATGAAAAAGACGGGCTCTGAATGGAGGGGAGACAGAGGGCCTTGAGGAGATTCTGGATTTGAGATTATACCATCGAATCTCTTGTGAGATTGAGCTTTTAACAATTCAGCTCGCAATTCCGAAAATAGAGATCAGTAAACATGGCATTGGCGTTTTAGAAAAATATGGGTGTTAAAATGCTAAAAGCTCCAGAACTAAGGCAGTGAGATCGAGCAGGTCAGCCCTGCGTGTGTTTTATCTCTACAGTGTTTTTTATTAGTATCATTTTGCCTGCCTGTAAAGGTGTCTGGTTCCCGTACTCCATAAACAAAGGTTATTGGAGGTGGAGCGTCTGATTGGTGGCTGACACCGAAACGAGCGAGGGGGAGCAGGAATGAAAGAATCGCAGCGAGCAGGAGATGATTTGCCTAATGAAGGCTGAAACGGGAGAGCGTGACAGCACTGCTATTTCCCTATTTTGCTAGAAAGCATGATGAGTCACTTGCTGTCACCTCCTGGCGATCCCGCCCAATTTGGGCTGTCCATCACGACCTGGAAGTGCCTCGACGTTTCATTTGATTGACACGCGTGGGTGCGTGCGGCTTCATAAGATGTGGAGGCGCAGTGTGTGTTTGTGTAATATATCCGTCACTCGACATCGCGCCGCATAAAACATCATGCTGTAGGGATTCATGTTCGAGTATTAACAACGTCATTTCTTTCCCCCTTTTTATTTCACAAACTGTCCTCGCTCTTTAACATCAAAGCAGGTCAAGTGTAGAATTTGAACTCTAATCACTCTATATTTCGGAAAAATAGGAATAATCGCTGTGTTTGCTGCGAATAAACATCCCACAGATGCCAGTGTTTAAAAATGTATAGGATATACATAATTTATAGCAGAAGCTGATGAAAAAAGCGCCGGGCGTGTAGAGACGTGGCTCCTCTGAAGCTCGCTCTGTCATTACCGTCGCGCGGGCTACGCGGGAAGGACACGACGCTGCTGCTCAGCAATGCTTCATTTTACATATCGCCTGAGAAAAAGTAAAGAATGTAGGAAAGAGATGACGCTGTTGAGGCTCTGAGCGCTAACCCGACCACTGCTTAGGTTACCGTTACCGTGTCTCATCGCGCGACTGTAGCTAGCGGTTACCAGGCTATTGAAGGGTTCCACTGAGCGGCATTGTGGCTTTCAGGTGCCGAGCGTGCGGCGGTCCTTAGAGCCGCTACACATCCTAATGTCGAGAGAGGAACCGATCACCACGCGGTGTGTTTTAAGTGTAGGTACACGGTGTACCTTTTATCCATTTATAGTTAGATCTAATGTTCTGTGAAACGAGTTCTCACTTACATTATAGCTGCTATAAACAGTCATTATCTCCTTTTATTCTCTCGTTTAAAATTAACGCGATGAAAAACGCAGTTTGTTAATTTAGCGAGAAACCGTGAAAGAAGAGTAAATTTCACAAACCTGAAGACGACAAAAATAAAAAACGTAACGTTGCAGCGTTTCTGATAAAAACTCAGTATGATAACAATGACACATTTTAGTCACATTGTTAATGCAAGTGATTATCCCCGTGAATGAGCTGCTGCTATTGAAATGTCAGTGTACAATATTAATTGTGTTTGCACTTCCGTGTCAGAGCTGCCGTTATAGAGAACTGATCAACACCTTCTGAGCGATCAGACGTCCTTGTTGCTGCTCTCTAAGTGGTAGAGTGCCAGTGTAATCCGCTAGTCCGCGTAATAATCGTGTACCGCGGTGCGCGGTATCACTTCCAGCTTCATCATTCACACCACGTTGAGTTTCTTACGATGTCTCGCGTTCATCTTTTTTTATTTGTATTTTTTTAAACACAGTGCTCGCAGGCTGTCATGGCCGAGTATGTACACCATCTATGTCATCTTCACGCCACACTGGCTTTTATAAGCTGTAAAATCCCCAAGATTTGCCGGTCCCCTCTCCCCCCCCCCTTGATGTGAAGTGGCCGCGTTCTGACTCATTTCCTGTGCTTTATGTCCTGCGGGGTCTGAGCGAGCGTGTCATCCATCAGCTCCTCCTACGGCTAATATAATGACCCCCGGGCTCTAACCTACAGATACAGATGAGCTCCTCTGATCTGGATCAATATGGACTTAGAGCTTCTCCCCGGCTCACACCCTCCACTCCTCTATGATAATAAACGCCGTTATATCAGCTTCAGGGTAATACAGTCGTCCGGCGCAGTAGCTGTCAGGATGAATTTACCTAAGATGATGACGAATTTTTATCAGATTTGTAGGTTTTGAGCCAGAAATGAAAAAAAAAAAAAAATCAACTTCTCTGCCTCATTTTTATCCACCGAACGAAAGCAGTACATGGCAATTACATACCGATTTCCTTCTATTTAAAAGAAAACAGTAACGTTAACAGATAACGGAACACAGATACGGTTTTGTCTTTCCACATCTTAAAATTACCTTCTGGTGTTTGTATCGTACAAGGTATTACTGCTTAATAGAAAACTGGCCATATGGACAAATACAGTATGTAATGATTTACAGTATAACTGACAAACTACAGCATTAAAATGGAACAAAATTAATAAGCTAGACTTTAATATTATATGAGGGAGAAAAAAATCAATGTAAATAGTACATTAAAGTATTCACCTGCTGCCACTAAGCTCCAGTTAATTCATTTGTACAATATTTCATTCATAATTTGTGCAAACAAACAAAAAAAGCATTATATCGAATATAAAATAGTTTATATGATATTAAGACACCAGCATATGACTCAGATGTGAGTACTGTATACCCCATGCAGTGAACACATGCAGGAGAATCAGAGGATTATATAGAGATATAATGGGAGTGTTCACTCTCAGAACTGTGTTCTGTTATTCTGTACAATCAAAAGTCCCACCTTGACTCGAACACCCCTGAAAACATACCTAAAACATAAATGCAAATACATAACCTTTATACACCACTTAGTCATCAAAGGGCGACAAGGATTCATATTTAACCTCAACTACCAAACAAACAAACCCCGCCCCTTAGTGCTCCTTCACAAGCTCCGCCCCTAATTAATGACCATTTCCTAATGCATCAGTAGAGATAATTCCACTGCGCTGGCGCTCTTGCATCACCTCAGGTTATAGAACACTTCACAAACCGTGTCCAGATAAATCACATGACACGGCCGGAACGTGAATAACATTAGCTACTGTAGGTTGTGGCTTGTCGCTACGCTGAGAAGCTAACATGACAGGATGAGATAAAAAGATGAAAAATGAAACAAGCTCACATACTGTAATATCAGACCTCACTAGACCTCATATTACACCGTCCACCCGTCCATCCATCCGTCCATCCGTCCATCCATCCGTCCATCCAGGGATCTCTGTAGTCCAGCTAGTGGTCGCGCCCCAGGGTGAACATTGTGTGTTTTCTCCCATTGTTGGCGCGCTTCCTGGCAACACTCACATGCACATTCACACACTACAGGCAATTTGGGAACGTCAGTTAGTCTAATCCGCATGTCTTTGTGCTGTGGGAGGAAACAGTAATACACGGAGGAAACCCGCCGAGCACGCGGAGACTGAATTACTTTAATGTTAATTACTTTTCAACATCTTTTCAGCCCAAGTATCTCAGTATGTCTTGAAAACTGACCAATCTGGCAACACTGGACCCTGTAATTAGTATGTCATGTATTAGATGCTTAAAATATATTAAAGTTAAAATGAAAGTCCTGCTTTGTAAAACTGCATTACTGTTCTCACCTCTCAGGTCTAAAGGTGGAAACAGAGAAGGAAACAGAATTCATACTGATTATTATTAAAGTTTAATATTATTAAAGTATAAATTAGATTTTTTTCCTTTCTTGTTGTTGTTGTTGCTCTAAAAATATTTGTAAAAATGATGATTTAAAGCAGGATTTACGGATGTGTTGAACTATTGTGTGAGAGACTTCGGCTAACATTAGCTTAGACTTTGGGTTGAAGTTATCCTGAGCCTGAGCAGTGTCTCTCTCTCGTCTCTCTCTCGTCTCTCTCTCGACTCTCTCTCTCGTCTCTCTCTCGTCTCTCTCTCGTCACTTTTTTGTCTCTCTCTCTCGACTCTCTCTCTCGTCTCTCTCTTGTCTCTCTCTCTCTCGTCTCTCTCTCGTCTCTCTCTC
>QMIH01000668.1:22437-38040 GCA_003987875.1 Clarias batrachus | reverse complement strand
TACAGGCTACTCTACCCACCTCTGCCCTCTGCCTCTACCTGCCTCTGGAGACAGTGTTATGATCTGGGGTCGCTTCAGTCGCTCAGGTCGAGACTCAGCAACGTTATGTGGAGATAAAATGAAGTCACATGACCACCTGAATGTACTGAATCACCAGCACATCACATCATAGGAGGGTTTCTTCCCTGATGGCACGGACCTATTTCAGGACTGAGAGTGTGAGAGAGCGGTTCTGGGAGCATGAGGAATCATTTTCACACACGAACTGGACACCACAGAGTCCTGACCTTAATCCGGGTGAAAGTTTTTGGACGTGTTGGAGGAAATTACAGAGCGATTCGAATCTCCTGTCAACAATACAAGTTCTGGGCCAAAAAAAATGTTTTATGTACTAGAATCTTTTTTCCTATCATGAATGTTCTATACCTTGTAGTCACTGTAACCCTAAGTGTCAGTACTAAGCCGACATTACCTGAATTCTTCATT
The DNA here is from genome assembly GCA_003987875.1 of Clarias batrachus. Lineage (NCBI taxonomy): Eukaryota > Metazoa > Chordata > Actinopteri > Siluriformes > Clariidae > Clarias > Clarias batrachus. Next base: position 37,554 of record QMIH01000668.1, on the reverse strand, counting down.
GTTCAACCTGATACACCTTGCTATTGTAATCCCAAGCATGGGTACTAGGACATAATTGTCTATAGTGAACCTGTAACATTGCTGCAGCTGTCCCCTAGTTACTCTAACGCCCAGTAATGGTGACTGGGACCTGTGTATTACAATATTTATTGTAAAAATATTTTATTGCACCTGATATTCCTAACCCCAAGTATAGGTACTAGGACCGTTTCAAATACAGAGGAGTTTTGTCTGCTTTCACAACTGTGCTGTTTTTACTGTATTATAACACTTCAGTTTAAAAGTGTGTGTATATGATCATTAAAGACCAAAAGAAAATAAGAATAAAGACAATAATAATAAAAAAGGGAATAATAATAATAATGCAGATTTGTGTGGAAGGTGTAATGAAGATTTTAAAAATACCTCAAACCGCATTTGCTGCAGTTTATAATGAGAACTCTGGTTAATGATGCATTTTTTTGCAATGGGATAAAACAGATCTAATCTATTCTTGAATAATATCAACTGCATCAAATTTCACATCATTTTTTCTTTTCTTACAATAAATGAAGCAAAAATGTATTTTGCTGGAGGACTCAGAGTTTTAGACGCCGCTGTAGCTCCTTTCAAAAAGTCGTAAATCATGCTGGGGTGAAATCGTTAATGAGACAATTAGTGCTGCATCCAGGGGGAAATCTGGAAGAATTGTTTATTTATTTATTTATTTATTTATTCATTCTTGCAAAGAGAACGCACAGAAAGAGAGAAAAAAAAAAACCCCTAAAACAGCTCCATCTCTTTGGCAGCGTGAGGGCATGACTGAAGGCTGAATGAAACGAGACATCGGAGATTACGTGTTTGTTTTTATTAATGAGCTGCTAAAATCCACAGAGGAGAATTTATGTTTTTGCGTTGCTGTTTCTGATGTTCAGGCTCACATCAGTTAAAATCTAAAGGAAGATGAGCAGACATGCTGAGGGCACCTTGAGAGCACTGCGGCATGCTGGGATACGCAGCTTTGCTTCTGTTTACGTGATAGATAGCTGGATGGAACATTTACTGAGGCTGTAAAAAAGAAACTGCGATTTTTCAAGCAGCCAAACGGTGGATGTATGAAATAAAACACAGGACGAATATTACGTAGTAAAACCTCCAATAAATACAATAACGCTGTGTTGCACACTGTTTACACGCTCACCTTTATAGGTGTATTCACTTTTCTCATGATTTCTGGAGTCATTTCTCCCCTGATATGAACTAATATTGATCCACTTGTTATGCTGTTGCTATTAAACATATATGACTATATGAAATAACTCATTGCATTAGTGTTTCTGGAACTGATTTTGGAGCTTGGCCAGTGTGAGAACAGGAAGTGACATCATTTATAGTCTGTAGCTGTAGTCATTTGTAGCTGTAGTCATAGCTGTATTCAGGGCTTGATTTGACGGGGGGGGGGGGGGGNCCCCCCCCCCCGTTAAAAAAAATACAAAACCACTCTGTTAAACCACCTTTCTTCTAAACCCTCCTTTCAGATTAATAATGCTGTGTGTTTTGTAATCTTTGTTATGGAAATGAAATATTAAAATTCTCTATAAATAAGAATGGTGCTTAGCCAATCAGAATTCAATTCAATTCAATTTTATTTGTATAGCGCTTTTAACAATCGTCATTGTGTAACGCTCACAAGCTCGCCAAAGTTTGTGTCATTTTCCGCGCCGTTCACATTTTCGCAATGCCCAAGATAACAGTTCAAGCACAGCTTTTGACATATTTCAAAAAGAAGAGAACTGAAGGTATGATACCTAGGCATAAATCCTCTCAGTGGAGACCCGATAAGAACGAAGGATTCAGTTTAATATGGAAGTTTTTGAAAAGACTGTCAAGCTTTAATGACTATAAAAGACGAGTTCTTTACCCAATTTGTGTAATTTCATTTTCAATTACAATTCGAGCACTGGTTGTAGTTCTAGCTGAAGTCATTACTGTAGTTAAAATGGAAGTCTTAGCTGTAATTATAGCTGAAGTTCTATCTGTAGTCATAACTGTACAGTAGTTATAACTGTAGTATTAGCTGTACAGTAATCATAGATGTCGTCATAACCATAATCATACTGTAGCTGTACTTATATCTCAAATCATAGCTGTAGTTGTAGCTAAAAAGATAGCGTTATAGCAGTTATAGCTGTTACCATAGCCCTGATCATAGCTGTAGTTGTAGTCATAGTTGTAGTTACAGGTGCTGCTCTGATAAGCCAGTGACAGCCCTGCGTCCACCCGCTCCTAATGTAGCCGTAGCATTTAGCCAGCAGTTTAAGGTTTAAAGCTCCAAAGTGCTTGTGACTTCAGGTTTCTAGGCCAAAGTCCTAGGGCTAAACTTTTTCTTAAGTAGAAAAACCGTTATTATCTCAGGCAAAATGGTCGAAGTAAACATTTGCAGCGATTTTCCATCAAACTTGGCACTCCAGAGATTCTGCTTTCAACCTGTCGCTTCCACTCCTCTGAATTAAACATGAACTTCTTCGTTCCTTCTAAAAGTTTTCCAACATTTCTCCATCCTCCCCCCAAAGCAAGAAAAAGCAAGCCTAAGAAGAAAAACATATGCGCTAATCACAATGGTTATATATCAACAGAAATCAGCCTAATTTGCCATTCAAGAGATAATTAGGAGTGACCTTCTGTCAGGGAGATGGAGCAGGAGGAAGCCCGAGGGGTTCCCGCGAATAATGCGAGTTATTTGAGTCATTACTAACAATCGTGCATTCGCTAAAATAGAGCGGCGCGCTAAAGTGGCGCCCTGTTGTGACTTCCGCGGATTCGACTGCTCGATATTGCCGTTCGGGCCGCGGCTGCCGGCTCTGACGCTGAGTGCATGAGTGTTTACAGCAATCAGTGTGTCTTTGCATCGCATTCATGCTCCCATTTGGAGAAATTAACATACACACACACATACACACACACACACACACACACACACACTCTGTCACACACATTCACATTGCATTTTTCAATTATTTCTTTTTTTATAGATTAGTAAACACCCATTTGGAGAATGTTTGCTCGGTTCCCGCACAGAGCGACATTCGGGGCTTTAGCAGAAAAAGCAGCGTCCGCTGTTAGATAAAAGGCAGAACAGCCTCGAACCTCGTTCCTCCTGCGTGATGAAAGTGTCACTCGGAGCCTATGAAGCTGTCTAACCCGGGACGCTCAGGCTACAGTCAGACGAATTTCAGTCCTGTGCACTGCTGCAAATTTATACAGTCAATATTTCACGGCGGTTTTGTAAGCCAGCGAGGGAGGTTCTCTTTAAATTTGTTCTAGACAGACACTTTCACAAAGCGCTTTGATCATTTTTTTTCCCCGTGGCTTTGAGCGACCGCGCTGTCTCTTCCTCATGCGTTATTAAACCGCCTCGGATTCGGGATTCGGGTAGGAACTCGACACGCGGCCTGTGATTGAAGGTTTTTTGCGAATTTACCTACTGACAGCCGACAAGCGCGGAATCTTCTAAGTTGGTTAAGAAGGCGTTTGCTCCTGAGAAAAATCACTCAGCATCAGGAACGGGAGAGAAGACTCATTTTAAGCTGGGATTTGAAACCGGGTTGTGTTCGGTGCCTCGTGTTTGTGCCTTAAGCTCCTGCACGTCCGGGTCGAACAGCCACACTCGTTCCCTAGCGGTGTGATTCAGATCAGTCGACTCTGCAGAAAGAGTCGACTCCCAAACGATTCGGTGTCTGACGAGGACGCGGCGCTCTGATGCTGGACGTCATTAACGAAAGCATCCGCAAAAAACGTCCGCCCGGGATAAAGTACTCAGAAAGAGGTTTCCATGGAAACGCGTTATGTAATCATAGCCGTTGTATCTCACCACTCGGCTCAGAGTCGACTCGCGGTGCTAACTCAGGAGCGCGTGAGAGCGAGAGAGTCACGTTACTGCAGCGATCCGTCACGTGGAAATGAAGAAAATGTTTAAGCGTCTCGGTGTTTCTTTTCACTGCATCTGTCTCTCTTCCTGTGTGTGTGTGTGTGTGTGTGTGTGTGTGTGTGTGTGTGTGTGTGTGTGTTCTCTTCCTTTCTCTGTGTGTCTCACTTTTATTCTTTCTCTCTCTGCCTCTGTCTGCTTGTCTCTGTATCACTCTGCCTCTCTCTCCCTCTCTCTCTTCATCTCTTTTATTCTGTATATATCTGTTCTTTCTCTTCTTCTCTGTAAATGTTTTTTTCTCTTTTTTCCTGTTTTGTCCATCTTTTTATCTAGATCTGTCTCTTCCTCTCTCTATCTGTCTTGCTCTTCATCTCTCTTTCTCTGTTTTTTTTCTCTCCTTCTTTTTGGAGCTGTCAGTCTCTCACACATTCTTTATGTGTGTCTCATACGTTCTGTATTGCTTTTTTTTAAGTCATAACTGCCCTCTCTCTCTCTCTCTCTCTCTCTCTCTCTCTCTCTCTCTGCGCATGCTCTGGGTGTGAGTGAGTGTGTGGAAGGCTGGTTGGTGTCCTGCCAAGTTCTCGGGAGACTGTTTATTTATTTATTAACCAGTGAATGTTTGTGCGGCTCGAGGACGTTCTGTTTGCGGTGGTGGAGAGGATCGGGTGTGAGAACATCTACTCTGCCTCCCGGATGAACAAGGCCGTGGTGGTGTTGGTGAACAGGGTCGACCTCGCGAGYGCRCTGACKCGGAGCGGAATCTGTGTGAGAGGAGCCGCGGTTAAAGTCACCCCTCTGTCTGCCCCCGCCGTGTGGGGGGTTATATCGAGGTGATATTGAAGGAGCTGCCTGTTTCGGGAAGTTGGTCGGTCCCATGAGAGCGATCCCGCTCGGGTGTAAGAGCTCCAACATGCGGCACATCCTGTCTTTCCGCAGAAAAGTGCTAATGATTTTAAAGAGCGAAGATCAGACACTAAACGTGAACCTTTAATGTAAAGAGGGGGGACAGCGGCTACACCGTCTACGCCACCACGGAGCCGCTGAGGTGTTTCGAGTGCGGGGACACAAAAGGCTGAGCTGTCCACACGGAGCCGTGCAGCCTGGGTACAGTGGCAGCGGCGCGGGGACAGGGAGGCGGAGCCCACAGCGGGCCGCAGCGACACACCGCAGCCGCGACTCGAACATGTCAGTCCTGAACACACCACCACGACCACAGAGACACACACCGCGCCGGGAGCGGATAACAACACCAGTACTACTGTAAACAGTTTGAGTACAGTATCCACCGCTGACAGTGACCCCGCCCCCAACACTGACTCCGCCCTCAATGTCTGCAGCAGAGAGGTACAGGAGCAACAAACCAGCACAACACCGTCGACACTGAAAGACAAGACCACAGCTAAAGCCAGGGAAAAAAGCACAGGAGACACCCACTACAGGACCTGCTACAGGACCCACTACAGAACCCGCTACAGGACCCGCTACAGAACCCGCTACAGGACCCGCTACAGGACCCGCTACAGGACCTGCTACAGAACCCGCTACAGGACCCGCTACAGGACCCGCTACAGAACCCGCTACAGGACCCGCTACAGAACCCGCTACAGGACCCGCTACAGAACCCGCTACAGAACCCGCTACAGGACCCGCTACAGGACCCGCTACAGGACCCGCTACAGGACCCATCACCACGCGGAAAACACGCAGTCAAACTCTGAGTGCACAGGACAGTGAGGAAGCAGGGTGCAGCACAGCGCACACACACAACAAGCAAACCGCTTTCTAGACCATAGCATAGTAAAAGTGCTTCTACAAAGAGCCAAAGTGGCGAGGAAACAAAACCAAAAGCCCACTGTGACTCAGAATTGTTGTTAATGTTGGGGTGGGGGGTGGAGCCTAGAGAGGGGTGGGGGGACTTTTGTACATATGTTAATACATTAGTGTGTGTAGGTGTATAGGTATGTATATGTGTGCACATGTGTACGTATAGTATATAGTGTATAGTATAGTAAGTGTGGGTATAATATGCACAAAAACGAAAAAAAAAATTGTAAATAGTCTCACAATAAAGCTTGTATAAAACTCAAAAAGTCTCTCTCTGTCTTTCTGTCTCTCTCTCTTTGTGAATGAAAAAGTCTCTGTCATTTCTTTTAGTTGTAATTAAATGCAGCCCATGACTTGCTGCTGTAATTATGCTCAGCTTGTAAGGGTGTGTGTGTGTGTGTGTGTGTGTGTGTGTGTGTGTGTGTGTGTGTGAGAGAGAGCGTTTTACTCCTGCACCACACTCACGATGAAGCCCCGCCCCTTTCCCCCAACCCGAGATGTCCCACCATTTATGTTGTCCCACTCGCGCTCTCACTCTGACAGAGCGTACACCAGGAGCTCGTGTTTATACACACAGTGGAGTCCCGGATTGTGAGTGACTCGGTCTGTGAGCGTACTGCAAGATGAGCAAAACGTTTAAATAAATTTTAACTTGTTAAACGAGCGAGGTCTTTATATACGAGTACTGTAGTACGAATGTGCTTTGTCTGCTGAGCCAATGGTTCCTCTCTCTCACTGTGGGATTGTGGGTAATCGTCTCCCATGCTCAGTCTCAGTGTGCGTGTGTCACTCATATAGTGTGTCACTCATAACATCCGTGTGTGTACTATTTATTATAACATTGTGACCGTGTGTGTGTGTATATGTGTGTGTGTGTGTTTAATTTTGTGTCCAAGTGTAGTGACTGAGGAAAAACAAGGTAAAAAGTTTAACAAGTTAAACGCCCCCCCCCTGCTCTCTCTTACAACAGTCACGATTCTTTTTGAAGGTTGTGGAACGAATCGTCAGAGTTTCCATTACTTTTTATTGGGGAAATTTGCTTTGACATATGAGTGTTTTGATATACAAGCATGCTTCCAGAACAAATTATGCTCGCAATGCAAGGTTTAACTGTTCAACTTCAGTGCATCGTCAGATACCATACATTAGTTTAGCCGCCTAGAAGGACACACACACACACACACACACACACACACACACACACACGCAGCTGATCAGAGACTTGGCTGCTGGATATCAGTGGCTTAGCAGGTGGAAGTAACAGAGAGGTGTCCGTCTGCTGGCAAAATGCCAAACACTTATTGTCAATTTCATCCACCTGCGACACACACAAACACACACGCACACATACACAGACATACGCAGACACACATGCAACTGCACACACACACACACACACACACACACTGTCCTCTATCACTCTCCCTTTTTCCTTTTCTCTCTCTCTGTGAAATTGAAAGTCTAATAATAATAATAATAATAATAATAATAATGAGCTCAGTTTAATCTTTTAATTCATAAAGTATAGAGTGCACTGTCACAAAAATAGTTTCGTGATTTTGTGCCTGTGTGTACTGTGTAAGTAAATTCCAGTCCACAGCTGAGCGTGGTGCTACACACCCTGGCAGCGATGGCTGGGTCGTGCCGGGTCGTTTCTCATCGGACTCACTCTCTCTCTCGCTGCATCACAATGGCAGGTTCATTTGTAAATTCCTGAAATAGAACAGAGGAGAAGAAAAAAAAGAGACGCCTACTGTAGGAAAGTCCTTGGCCTTCTAAAAGCGTTGTACACAAGACCTATAAAATACACAGCCTACAGGAAACACACCACACACACGTACACACACACACACTCACCATGCAGATCACGGGATTCACTGAATAATCACGCTGACCAAAATTCAAACGGTCTCAATGTCGAACCTTGAGGTTCCTCAAACCTCTTCACCATGGTGTTTATGTTTATGTAACAAGCCCATATTATCCCGGATTAGACACTTCATAATCCGGTGTTCTTCCTCAGCAGATTTTGGTGTCGGGCCTCATTAGCATAAAACTCAGACAGTAGGTAAGGCTTGAAGTCTGGCGGTGTAATTGTGCAATTGATGTTAAGTCATGACAGAACATAAATCACAACATAAATCAGATCCTGCTATTGAGATCAACAAATTACTGTTCTAGTAAGGATACAAATAGTGTGCAAATTATTTACAAAAATAAAATCATAAGGAAATTTTTCACAACAAATGTGAAATTTTGAAAATATTTATGAACTCAAAAAAGTAATTTTTGTATAAATTTGTATAAATTTGCATATCATGAGACTCGCTAAGCCCGATCCTGGACCGATTGGCCAAGTTCCAGTGATTCTTTATTTCTGTCTCGCACACATTTCATTTTGTTGTGCAAAGTAATTAAAAAACAAACAAACAAACAAAAAACTGGTGTTAAATCACAACAAAAATAATGGCACCCTATGAAAGGAGGAGGAGTTAAGATTATGATTTGTCTTTTGTCACATGTATCTTGCAGAAGAGTGAAATGATTATTTGACATATGCCAGTTAGGAAGCTTGTGGATTGTAGGATGTAGGATAGCTATATTGTAGGATATAGCGCCCCCTGGAGCAGACAGAGTTAAGGGCCTTGCTCTAGGGCACAACATTAGCAACCTGGCGGTCCTGGAGCTCGAACCCCAAACAGTTAGTGTGTGTCTGTGATGCTCTGCAGTGGCTGAGCTGTATTACTGGACCTACTAATTTCACACATGATGCCCTTAGGAGGCGCTGTTTCACTTTTTAACCAATTTTAAATTTTGGTTTGACCAATAAACAAAAACATCTCAACACTATCTTTTCACGTTTGCTAAACATATTCACTCTTACTGTATTAAATTAAATTTAAATTGGTTTCATGTAATTAGCGCCTTGAACAGTTATCATTGACACAGTTTTATTTATTCATTTATACTTGTTTTCTAAAACTCTGGAATATTAAGACATTTCACCAGGTGTAGATGGGTAAGAAGATGCAGATATTTATCAGGAATTCTATTAGGGCTTCAATATTACAGCATGTACGCATGTGATTAGTCTACAAATTTTAATGCGGTACCATTTTTTAAAAATGCAAATTAATTATATGACCAAGTTTAACCTATAATCACAGCCTGGTTACTTGGGTGTGTGTGATCGCATTTACGGCTTCATCCAGAGCGACTTACATTTTTATTTCATTATACATCTGAGCAGTTGAGAGTTAAGTGTCTCGCTCAAGGGCCCAAATGGGGCTTGAACCTAGGACCTTCCGAACCATAGTCCACTGAGCTACTCCTGACCCCCTAATAACAGCATGTTTAGTAAGGTAAGGTAGCAACATAATAAGATAATAAGATATCTTAATGCTGAACAGCAAGTCTCGTTATAAAAAGCTTCTAAATGGAAGTCGTGTGCTCGAGCTCCCTTCAAGAATACATTAACTATAAGACACTGAAAAGGCCGTGAGAGTGAGACGGTGGGCAGCAGCTACTTTCATTGCACTTCCTTGAGACCACTGGATATCAGTAAGTAAATATAATTACCTGGGTGTAACAGCACGTCTCATCACAAGGACATGGTAACTGCACTCACTCACTCTGTGTGTGGGGGTGTATATATATATATATATATATGCACTCCGCTGTATATGGGTTACTGTCTTGAGACTCAAACGTGCATTCACTTGCCTAAACATCTGAGCATTCAAGTTCTCGCTCAATCTTTTTTGTTTTTTTTTTTAGTTTTTTTTTTAAGTTTCATAGTTTGAGGCAGAGAACAGGATCTGGGACGCAGAAAAGAGACGCGAATGACAGACAGCTGTCGAAGGCAGGCAAGCGTGGAGGACGAAACCTCGTCTGAACAGAATAAACAGAGCACTACTGAGAAAGAGAGAGAGAGAGAGAGATGGATGATGGGAAGGGAAGGAGAGACGAAGCTCTTTTTAGTTTGTTTCCCCCCTCGGATAAAAACTGCGCTGACCTTGGAGATGTGTTTGATAAATGGATGTTGCATTAATAGTCTGGTGAAAAATTCATAAAAACATCTATTTTTTATGGAAGGGATTTGGTGTGTGTGTGTGTGTGTGTGTAGTTGGATGACAGCTGACAGTGTTTGTGTGTTTGTGCGACTGTGTATTTGCGCAGTGGATGTTTAATCCCTAGAGATTTCTCTCTATTCTAGACGTCTCTGCAATTTTATAATGGAGCTGCTCTTTATTTTTCTCGCTTTAAGTGAAACTGTTTAGGCCAGAAATCTCGGGTTCCAGTAAGTGATTGTGTAGAACTGCAGGGAGTGTCAGGAACACCGCTACGGAACACTGATTTATTGAGTATGAATTACTGATGTGTATAAAATGCTGAATTGGACAGGTACATTAATGCGTCTGCTTTAATAAAGTGTCCGTAATACTCAATTCTAGGACGTAGTGAAGTGTACGGAATGCTGACACACACAGTATAGAAACACCGAACCGAAATACTGATGTGTATGAAATAATGAACGTTCAGAATACTAAAGTGTGAATGAAGTGTACCGAAAAACCGAAATGTACGGAACGCTAACGGAGTAAAGAGCAGCGATCCACCATATCATGCCCACCAACAGGTGAAGACGAGCTCTTTACAACAGCACCTGGAAGTAGGCGGGATATATCAGGCTTCACGTGAACATTTAGTCCCTGAAGTTGATGTGTTGGAAGCAGGAAAAAGTGGGCAAATGTAAAGATTTAAAGAATGTGGTCTTGTGGCTTCCGGGTGGCGCAGTGGCGCAGCGCTCGCTCTATCATCAGGAGAACGCGAGTTCGATTCCCGGGTGGTGCTGTAACCTCTCGCAGCCGGAGGTCTAGAGAGAGCTGATTGGCCGAGCTCTCTCAGAGGGGAGGGGTGAGAGGTACTTGATGCTCCTCCCACATTAATCACGACTCTACAGCCAATCAGGAGCGTCTGAAGAGAAAATCAGGGAAAATCCCTCCCCCTAAAAAAAGAATCTGATAGATCAGGTTTTCTTTTACATCTGTGTGTGTGTGTGTGTGTGTGTGTGTGTGTGTGTGTGTGTGTGTGTGTGTGTGTGTGTGTGGCTTATCTGAGGAAGAGATGAGGCATGAGGATGTGAGCCAGCGGAGGCAGTATGATGCTCTGGGTGATGTTCTGCTCTGAAACCTCGGGTCCATGATGATCTGTAGCTCCAACATAAACAGCTCTAGATGCTGAAATCTGAATACGCACTCAGCAGGTTGGAGGGAATTAAGAGTACGCTGCCAATATAGTGTGCAAATCTGCTACTAATGAAAAAAACCTTCAATAAATTGATTGAATAAAAACATCTAGGACTAATGAACGAGTTTTTTTTTACCAATGCAACACGCTGTACTGCCCCCCCCCCCTCTCTCTCTCTCTCTCAGCCATTTCACTAATTGATTTAGTCTTTTTGACAGTTTGAAAAGAAGCTTTTACTTCCTCTGGGTAAAGAAAAGATTCCCACACTCCTCCGCTCACGACGCTCGCTCTTCCCTGATTAACGCTCTTCACTTTTTTTGTCTCTCGTCGATGAGTGATGTTTTTATTCTGTTTGTTTTTTTTTTTCAAAACTTATTGAAGATGTAGGACAAAAACGCCGCACGACTCTGTTTAAATAAGAAGTGAAAAGAAAGAACAATGTTCTATTAAGTCGTCAAAAAGTTATTAAAGTCTATTCATGATGACAAACTCTTTCCTTCTAAGGATGTTCTTTTTTCTGTCAGAAGGAAAGACAGAATTCCTGTAAGAAGAGGATTAAAGCCTGGATTATTAATGCTTTTTTCCTATTCACAATTTTTTTTTGCAAAACAAAAAAATATTCATCTTTCAAAATATGTATATCTTATCATACATTTCTTATCAAATTTTAAGTGTCACGTAGACAAACGCACACAGTATGTCATGCGGTGAAACGCTTACACGCCTGCCGAGGACCAGAACAATGAAATAGTGTATAAGGTTGTTAAATTAAAGCCACACTAAAATAAAAACTGATTTTTTTTTTTAACATTGAATGTACTTACATTTTTTCCTACTTTTATATTAATATATATTATTAATTAATCTTTTTTTTAATTTCTCCATACACTCTTAATGTCATATTAATATTTGGAAATTATATATATATATATATTTTTTTTTTCTTTTTTTTTTTTCTTTTTTTTGGGGGGGAAATATAAACTATTTTTCCAAAAGCTCTAGAATCACTGTTGTAAAGTAAAAATGAAACAAATTAATGTGCACTTTACCTTTGAAAAGAATTGAGATAGAGCAGTGTTTCTTTTTTCCAAAAGCTCCAAAAGTGAAGAGCAGAGAGAGAGCGTGTGTGTGTGTGTGTGTGTGTGTGTGTGTGTGTGTGTGTGTGTGTGTGTGAAAAGGGCAAGGTGTCCAATGATGCGCGTGCACACAGACATAAAGTGCAGACTGATACAGAGAGAGAAAATGGATCTTTAACCTCTCTAATGAGACTTTCGTTTGCTTTACACGCGCACACACACACGTATTATAATAAACAGTACACCTGCGCTGTACACACACATAGAAACACAAAATAACATTTGTTTTACACACACACTGTTTATTATCACAGTGTTATAATAAACAGTACACTCGTGCACGGATGTTGATTATACCAGTAAGAGACGAGCACTAAGACCCAGCAGGGGAGACGATTACCCACAATTCCAAGAGAGAAAAACGTGACGTTCGGCATCAAAACAAGAAGTGCATGCATGCTACATGATACTCGCTACTCGTAAACCAAGACTTGCTCGTTTTTCAAGTCAAAATGTATTAAAAATCTTTGCTTGCCTTGCGAAACACTCGCGATCTGAGGTTCCACTGTATTTGTATTTTTTGCACATTTTTATGTGTAAGTAAATAATCTTTTAAAAATGTTTTAATATATACACTTTCTGAAAGAATAAAGTTATAGGAATAAAGTTTCTTCAAATAAACACCCTAAATGTAAACCCCATATTAACTGGTTTATAAGAGAAACTTACAGATTGAGTTGGATTTATTTTATATCCAGTTAGAGGTTCACGTTTAAATTAGCAGCAAATAAAAGCACAATGTTTCTCTCTACACGTCACTTTAATATCATGAACGGTTTAATGAAGCGTTTAGCGTCCCGAGAGGCTCCAACGCTGCCGCTCTGTTTGGGTGTGAATTGTTTGGATGCTTGCAGCATGGCTAGCTGTTAGAACTTCGCCACTACCGATGAGCAAAGAGGAGAACCCTGATGTTGCCATAGCAACAAGCCGGTGGCTATTCTGAAGTGTGTAGCAGTGTCGGGAGCAGAGCGTTAGCATCTGTCCCACAACATGCACAAAGCACAAGTGTTTGTCACGGTTACGGAGTGCTATCAGGCGAGATGTTTTGTTTGCAGTCAATGTTGAACTCGTCATTAGCAGTCTCACTGCAGCGCGGCCTCGGCACGGATCAGACCGACACTGTGGACAAAGCGTGGGTTGTAATGTTAAAGTCATTAGCATGTAGGAGTGTATTATTATATTAAAGTGACTTTTTTATCATGATAGTGAATTAAAATTGTTTCGATTTAGATTCAAGAAACTGCACCGTAAATAAGAAATAAATATGAACATGAATCAGAGACACTTTCACAACAATTAAAAAACACATTTTCGCTTCAGTAACTTTTCTCTGACTCCCCACGAAACCCTCTGAAGTGCTTTTCCAACCCTTCGAAAAGTTTTTTATTAAACGCTATTGTACTTTCACATTAAGAATTCCTCTAGTGTGGGTTTTTTGCGCAAATTTCCCAGGAGTGCATTGTGGGTAAATGATTCCGTTCAACCCCAAGCTGCATTAGTAACAGTGGCTGCTTTTCCTTTACAGGTTTTTTTTTTTTTTTTTTTTTTCCGTAGCCTCGTATGAACCAGACCCGGATGTCACACGGGACACGGCTGCCGCCTTCAGCAAACACATTTATTCTGAAAATTAGACATTTCGTGCTTCGCTGAATGAACCAGCTTCATTATTAATGTTATTTCAGCTAATCAACAACCGCTAGTGCTGGGAATAAAGAAGAAATAACGGCCGGCTCTGAGTTTACTGCGTAGTAGTGCGATGAAGTACGAACAGCTGAGACGAGTCATTAAACTCCGTGAACTGGATCATTTTAGATTTATCTGAAGGACTGTCTATGGTAATGGGACACTTTGGGACAAGGGACAAGGGACAAGTTTTATTTATTTCATTTTTTATTAGTTTGTGAACATTGTAAAAGAATAATTTAAAGACTTAGAAAAATATCACAAATATGCGCACATTTTTAAAAAATTATAATAATCAAACAGTTATAATTAATAATAATTAAAGAATATCACACTCGAGCTCATAAATATCAGCATGGTGTCATGGAGCCATAGGCACAAGGGTGCAGCCGGTACTGATGATATCACAGCCGCGCTGATATTCAGCACAACGGCACGACGACCTCGAGTGTGATACTGCTTTCATACAACAGCTCCACAAACAACATTTATTATCATCAGATTATAATGTGTTTCTTTATTTAACCAGTTATTTTGCTCCGCCCACACAGATCCTTGGGATTGATTTGGGATTCAGCCTTGCGTTAGAGGCTAGTTAGCTTTATAGCTGGTGTTTCAGAAGCGACTAATGCAGAGACGGCGTGTTGTTTAAGACGACATAACTGTGACTGGGTGTGAATGTGGGCGTGGTCAGACAGCTGCTCTCTCCTCAGTACTGCGGACCGGACAGACCCACTCTCACCCACGCCGAGACACACAGTTAGTGTCATTAACCACTGGACAACACCTGGGACACGCCCACTCACACGTATAGTTATACGTCACAGTGCTGTTACTGTCTGTTATCAGCACTCGTGTGGAATAACGACTCTCGTCCAATCAGATCACTCGGTCAGGGCTATTTTTTGTATAATGGGCACTAAAATAAGATATAAATATATGATATTTATATAGTCGTGTAAAGATGACTGCCCCTTCTTTTAATTCTGTTTAATTCATTAATTCTAATTAATGTTTTTTTGTGTAAAAACATAATTAACATCATCAGATTATTGCATGTCTCAGTAATTGTAATAGTAATACCACCTCAGACAAACAACTTTCTTACCGTGCCATTATTTATTTAACAAAAAAATAAATAGAGTTGTTTGGCCCTAATGTCTTAATAAAGAGGATCTGGACTGTTAATATAAATGAAGAAGGTGTGGCCTGTCAGTCATAATGAAGAGGGTGTGGCCTGTTAATATAAATGAAGAGGGTGTGGCCTGTCAGTCTTAATGAAGAGGGTGTGGTCTGTCAGTCTTAATGAAGAGGGTGTGG
>QMIH01000668.1:2758-16047 GCA_003987875.1 Clarias batrachus | reverse complement strand
CACACACACACACACACACACACACACACACGCACACACAAAGCCGATGCATCTCTCATTGTCAGCCGGATCAGACCGCTTTACATGAGCAAATGTAAAGTTTCCACCTTTAGCCTTTCCAGAGGGTCTTTTATTTTGTATTGTTTTTTATTCTTCATTTCTGCGTGCTTTATTTAATTTCTATGTTTAAGTTCGCATAATTCATCTTTTTCATATTTTAACTTGACTAATTGCAAATGTATCGTCTTCCTTTAGTTTAAAAAGCTTCTCACATTAAAGCTTTTCCCGAAACACACACGCTTTTAACACCATGTTCATTTACTTTGTTCCTGTTTGTTATTGTTTCATCCTTTCATATTACACCAGAGTACATCAGTGCCGTCTGCTCCAGAGTTTCACTTTGATTTATGGGAAAACAAGTCTCGGATTTGGGAAAAGTAAACTGTTTAGAGGTTTTATCTCTCTCTCTCACACACACACACACACACACACACACACACACACTCATGCATATCTTACTGCAAAGATTAGCATTAAGCATCAGAAGTAAAAGCTAAATCTTGTGTTATGCTGTTACGCATCACATTCTTGCTTCCAGCGCTCGCTCGTGCTTCTCGATTCTGCGGACTTCATGTTCATGTAAAAATCAGCTTTTATCAGGATTGCTAAAAATATCTAGAATATCCAAGTACAAAGTTTTTTTCCCGCTCATTTGAATACACAGCTGTCCCACGTCCATGGCCCGCGTCGCACCGTGCTTGTGGCTCATCGCTTTTCTGCCGCTGGGTCCTGCCTCCCCTTGTGGTGCTTGTATAGGAGTGGGGTTACGGGCCGCGCCCGAGGGCCCAACAGTGGAAACCCAGCAGTGGCAGAACTCGAACCGCCTGAGCCACCACCTCCCCCCCGTTCTATACCGGTTTTTGTACTGGATGTGGATAAATTATGAGAGAAAATGGAGCAAAAAAGCAAGAAAAAAAAAAACCACAATAAACTATGATACACAACAGAAAATCCATATTTCATCTATCTGGTGAAAAGCATCTTATTACGACATACACAAGGTAAATCAGGAGCGAGGTTCTGGATGATAGACGAAGCGATATCAATAATAAATCAGAGGAGTGCATATGGAGTAATGGTCGATGAGGGTGACATCAGTGCAGGAGAACGAGCATCATTGGCCGGGTCAGCACTCCGCCTGTATCTCCATGCTGTGAGCAATTACATCGAGCTGTGATCAATATTAAAGAGTGCGTTCTACTGTGTGTGTGTGTGTGTGTGTGTGTGTGTGTGTGTACCCTGCCATGTGCATCAGCTCCTGGGATAGGCTCAAGTCCGCATGTTACCAAGTTACATAGGATAAGGGGGAAGGAAAATGGAATAAATAATATATGTATATCCATCCCTCCATGCGTCTATGTATGAATTATCTGTAATCCAACTAGGGACTGTGAAGGCCAATGGTGACGACTTTATTTATTCCCATTTTGTACAACTGTCACACAAACATTCACACAGTACAGGAATGCCAATTAACCTAATCTGCATGTTTTTGGACATAAAAGTGCCGTCCACTAAGTCACTGTGCTGCCAGTATATCCAGTAAATTATATGAAACTATATACACAGGAAGTATATAACAAAATATCTGAATCTGATTAGGGTGATATAGTTATGAAATAAAAGTTACATTATGTTATTTAATCAGGGACATGTAGCTGTGTTTCATATCAATTCATATATTTATTTGTTTATTTATTTATTATCAGATGTCTTGTTGCAAAAAAGGATTTAATTTTATTAATTCCAGCCCCCCCATGACCCTGAATACAGGTTAATTGGTATAGATGATGAGTGAGTGAGTGTAATTATATGTAATTTTAAATATTTTTAAAAAATAATAATAATTTGAAACAAATGAAGAATGTAAATTAGTTTGAAAGCAAAAAATAAATATATAAAAAATAAACAAATACAAATCTTTACAGGAAATTTGGATTTGGCAACACTGAAAATTCAAAATATAATTGAATTGCAACGACACGGGTCTCAGGAGGGGCAGAAGCGGGTGAAAAATGCTTTGTACTGCTTGGAACGGGCAGATCCGCAGGCTGCTACCACGCGGAGTTCTGAACAGGCAAAGGCGCGCGCCATTTATAGACGCGCGGTAGCCAGGCAACGCCGCAATCAGCGTGAACGCACTTCACCTGGTGGCGTGTTTATTTAAGGGTCCTGATACCTCGGCACTTCGTGCGATCATTTAGGTAGCACTGGTAAGGTATCAGGGCCAAAGACAAGACCAAACAAAAGAAAGAAAGAAAGAAAGAAAGAAAGAGGGTGCTGGGCCGTTTTTATCCTTGTAGGAGAGCATCAGGGTTTTAAATTTGATGCAGCAGCTACAGGAAGCCAGTGCAAGAAGCGGATAAATGGGAAACTTGGGAAAGTGATAAATGAGACAAGCAGCTGCATTCTGGATCAACTGCAGAGGACGAATGGTGGACAGAGGCAGACCTGCCAGGAGCGAGTTGCAGTAGTCCAGTCTTGAAATAACAAGGGACTGAACAAGCACCTGAGTAGCCTGTGAAGAAAGACCTGGGCGGATTCTTCTGACGCTGTTAATAAGAAATTGACAGGAGCGAGTAAGGCTAGTCGATTGTCCAGAGTTACCCCAAAACTGCGGGCAGTGACTGAAGGTGTGATGCGATGTCTCGACTGGGAGATCAACAGCAGTTTGGTTTCACTGAGATTGAGATTCAGCTGATGAGCTGCCATCCAGGATGAGATGTCTGCCAGACACGCTGGGATCCGGGTGGAAACCTGAGTGTCTGAGGGAGGAAAGGAGAGAATACGTTGTGTGTCATCTGCATAACAATAGTATGAAAATCCTTCCTGAGGGACCAGGTAGAGAGGGAGAACAGAAGAGGGCCACGTACTGAGCCCTGTGGAACACCACTAGAGAGTCTGCGTGGGGAAGATGTGGATCTCCTCCATGTCACCTCATACGACCTACTGTATCTTCTAGGCCAGAAGCAAACCATTGCCATGCTCTTCCACAGATTTCTAGCCTTGTAGGAATAGATAATAGATGTTTATGCACACATTAAATACCATTTTGTTAACATCTAACCAAATAAATAAATATATGACTTTGTTTAGTGGATCTGGCAACACTGGATTTCAAAGCAAAATGAAACATGAAAGATTTAATGTCAGTACAAATGTAAACGATCAGCCGTATAGTCTCAGACCAAGAAATTCTAATTATAACAAATCGCACAAATAACAACACTTTGAAAATATTTTTTGTGCTCCGTTTTTCTTTATTTCTGATTTAAAAATGCTGTTTTATACTAAAAATTATTATGTATTATGTTTATAATAATAATTTGGGTTTTGGATATTAAGACGGTCAGGTGATAAAAAAAAAAAGAAGAAAAAAAAAACACAACCAAATTCAACTCGACTGAATGTCTCATGTAAATGATTTCCTCTCAACAGCTAGCATGCTCATCCGCTGATAAAACGTCACCGTCACTCCAGAACACACGCTACTGAATTTGTCCAGCTGAGTGATTACTGCAGAATCCTAATTAGGTCTCATCATCATCATCATCATCATGATTCTCCTCCTCATCATCATCATCTAAATACTCATTTTATCTGTTTTTGGCAGCGTTAATCCTCCGCATAACTCATTATAGTTTGAGGTAAACAACGAAAAAAGTTTGTGTGTGTGTGTGTGTGTGTGTGTGTGTGTGTGTGTGTGTGCTGTTAATTTTCCAGCTCAGTGTGAATAAAAAGTCTAGCTCCCTCTACACACACACTCCTTCTTGCTGTGTAAATTGGTGGTTTGGATCCAGGGCTTTAGCTCCATTTGGCTAATGTGTAGCACCTGCACGCTAATGAGTGCTAACACCAGTCGTGTTTACAGATGTACGCTGAGCTGGACACCTCTGAGCATTTCGCTTCAGACCCGGACTATCCTTCGCTTTCATCACACACCCACTTCTCAAACTGTTAGCGTTTATGCTAAGAAGCGGCAGCCACTAAGAACAAAGTGGTTTGGGATCAAATCCAAACTAGCAATCAGGTCCTGTGGCCTAATGAGGCAAGAAAAGGAGATTCCGTTTTGTAAACTTTAACATGATCACCTGTTATCATGAAGAAGGAGAATCTTTTTAATTGACCTAATAAGCCAAGGAAATCAGAATTTTATTCTCAGAAGAGAAACCCGTAACTAATTATGTAATGGCATAGAATTCTACTATTGGAACAGAAACCATGAACATATACGGCAGTCAAATAGAGTACAATACTGTGCAAAAGTTTTGACCCCCTGATTTCTTCACATTTTGCTTTCAAAGATCTAGACTTTAGTGAATTTTAATGCTGTCTTGAGGAATAGTCCTCAGCGCTTCCAGAAGGACATTTTTGTCTCTCCTCACTTTCAGTCCAGTCCCTGCACCTAAGCAGTTTCAGATTAACGTTATTTCTTTGTTTGTTAAGCCACACAGTGAACATTCAAACGTCTAACTTATGGCATGAACCAGTGAGAAACAGATGCAGATGATGACGGATGATTAGTAAACTGCTGATGCTGAATGCTGAGTGGTTGGAACAGACAAGAGTGGAAATGAGGTTGTTACAGAAAAACAGCTTTTAAAATTGTATCTTTAGGAACATTTGTTTTCATTTCTTTACTTAAATGTACATTATTTATTTTCATTTTAAAGGATGAAATGAGGAGGGTTGCGAGTTTTGCATAGTGCTGTTTATTCGTGTACATGAATGTAGAGTTCTGTGTTTAACATAACAAACTGTGAATAAGAGAGACAGCTCTGTAAGTGAACTTCAGCAGGTGGTGAATTTCAGCTTTTCGTTTCATGCTCAAGGTGTGTGTGTGTGTGTGTGTGTGTGTGTGTGCAATAATGATGCCAGAGGTTCAGCTTTAACAGGGCAGAGCGACATCCTGCAGCCAGTCTGCAGGGAGTTACAGAGGTAAAGAGCAGAGTTCATGCAAACAAAGCAGATCGAGCATCTTTTCAGGATTTGCCTCTGGCGTTCTGCGTTTATTATTTTTTCCCCCGATCTTTCTTTCTTTCTTTCTTTCTTTCTTTCTTTCTTTCTTTCTTTCTTTAAAAGCTTAAGATTATTGTCAATATCCAGCTGTAAGCACTTGACTCCAGCTCTGTTATGCTTAGCATGGGCCTGTACTGGATCTGTTCTAGGAGCTGTCCAAGGTGCTGAACTTCTGTCTAGATTTTACTTCTGATAAATAACGAGTTCAATGTAGCAAGATGAAGTGACAGAAATGTGCCAAATTATACAAGTCCAAACACAAGTCACAGTAAATCAGTTACACAGTCTAGTACATTCTTTATCATACTTATTTTATAAATCACGTCTTGCTCAAAATGTTTAAACAGCTTTTTAAATTACTTCCTAAGTAGCATTCATGTTCAATTATTTAGCCTAGTTCATGTCTTTTGTTCTCTTTTCTGTGTCTCTCAAGATTTTTGCAGTTTTTTCTTCTTTCAACCTACAAAATGTCAATTTTGAAATGTATTCTTGATGGATTTCTTTTTTATTAATTTAAATGTTCACTGATGGATTTTATTATATTTAACTTTTTTAAGCAGAAAAATCAAGCAGCAGAAGAAATAACATTATTGTGAAATGTTAGAGCAGATGTATTTTCCCCCCCTCAGGCCCTTGTCAAACCAAACCCTTCTTATAATAAACCAGAAAATTACAATAATAAAAAAATAAACAAGTAGAATAAGGCAAGGTTGGTGAACACACTATGTAGAATAAAAAGTTCTACTACACTATTTTTATGTTATCTTTTTACAAATCATGTCTTTACTATCTGATAAACGGTTTCTGGTCATTACAGTTAATACAGTGTTGTTAAACCTTTCTCTAGTTACAGTATAATAAATATTACAATGATTCCTAGATTTCAGGGTTTCCTTGTAGTTTTGACTTTTATTTGGGCTTGGTCTTTATGCACTCACACTTCTGGTTTACTTCCTGTTTCAGAAATATGTTCGGCTGGTTCGTGTTTAGTTAATCGGTTAATTAATCATTATTAAGTTCCTGGTTTTATCTGTTTTGGTTTTAAATTTCATTTCATTTTGTTTAAGATCAGGTGGCATGGTGGTGTAGTGGTTAGCACCTCCCGGATCGCGGGTTCGATTCCCTCTTTAGGTCTGTATGTGTGTGTGTGGAGTTTGCGTGTTCTTTCCTGCTTGGTGGGTTTCCTCCGAGTACTCCAGTTTCCTCCCACAGTCCAAAGACATGCAGAGTAAGCTAATTTGTGTTTCCAAATGTGTGTGTGTGTGTGTGTGTGTGTGTATGTGTCTGTGTGTCTGTGCGTGCCTGCATACGCGCTTGTGTGCCCTGTGACAGATTGGCACCCTGTCCAGGGCGTACCCCAACTCATTCCCTGACTCCCCTGGGACCCTGTGTAGGAAGTGCAGTATAGAGAATGACTGAGAAAAAAAACAAAAAACAAAAAAATAAACATCACTTTTTAATATAGATTAGGCATCAAACTACATTTAATTAATGTTATTTAAATGATAAATGAGACAAACAATAATATATTGTATTTTATGTTAAAATCTCCATTCACTATGACAGAGAGCGAGGATGCCGCACCAACTGGTCTTTTAAGCAGAGACTTTAAAACATAAGTGTAAATAATTCCAGATTCACAATGTCGATCGGCTCGTCTGTCGTTTTATTAAGCAAGAAAACAAGCCTGACTCCACTCCTAAAGCTAACGTGCCAAAGGTTGGCGTCTCTGAACAAGTCATCTACATACTGTATGTGTTTAATGGCGTTTTTCACCTCACCTGCCCCCCACCTGTGAGTGTAATTACATCTGCCTTAGAGTCTGAAACACCGACACAACTGTCAATCATTCCACATTCATAAGGCTCATCTACTCTTTTCTCTGTTCCATATAAGGTCCCATATGTTACTATTTCTTTAACACGTTTAACACAGAGCTCTCCCAGTTTGTGTGTGTGTGTGTGTGTGTGTGTGTGTGTGTGTGTGTGTGTGTGTGTTTTAGTGCTCCAGCTGAAATAATAAAATAATATGAATATAAAACAATAACTTATAATAATTTATATCTTAAACTCATCTTTCTCATCCTTTCACTCCTCATCCAAATGCGTCATTTCAGTGTCTATGTAAATGAGCCACTGTTGAGCCACGCCCCTCCAGAGGACAGCAGAACTGAACAAAAAGCCCGGGGAAGGGGTACCTTCTCATGTGAGGTCATATTGTGGGAAATTGGTGTATTTAATCCACAGCCAATATAAAAATGTTTCGTTTGTGCACACCGACTAAAGGCCCACCTGAATGTCTACACATGACTTAAAAGTGAATTTTGCATAATAGGTGCCCTCTGAGCCTATGAGAAAGTAATTAAGATTACATTTCAGACATATTTGTGAGTAATGACTTTGTATCAGTGTACTCCAGTGTTAAACTCAGTGAAGGTTGACGTCTGTTGTCTCTTTTAGTCTCCTCAATAAAATAAAAAGCCGAGACTTGTGGAGAGTTTGATATCCAACCAATTTGTCTGCGTTTTTTGTTTAATGGCAACAAAAAACGCAGACAAATTTAACATCCACTGACAAGTCCAAAATCCAGGCATAGAGCCGGAAGAAGGCGAGCAGAGAAGGGCTCATTGTGTAGACAGAAGATTTGAAAGGACTAACGAGAAAAAGGTCCAAAAACACAAACTTAGAAATAAGTGTAACAAACTGGAAAGTAAACGAACATCCAAGAACCACTTTTATGATAAAATCTCTTCAGCAAAACTTGTTACATTTCTGAGTGTGTAAGCTTTATCTATTAATATCTTATTAATACTTTAAGCACAAACATGGGTTTAGGTATAGAATGTGAGCATGGTGCAAAGCCAATACAGCGTGACGAGCCAGACACAGATCAGAAAGAAAAATGCTTTTTTTATCTTGTAAGACATAAAAGCGGATGAGGAGAGGGGACGTCTCAAGAAATTGCGAGACGTGAGTCGACAGTGCAGTCATTGGGCCTTCAGTATGTGGTGGGTAACAAGCCCCTACTCGGTATGGCTCTCGGGGTCATGGATCCTTTCAACTGATTTGAGTCTGTGGTGAGACACGGGGAGACAACAAGTCATGAGAAAGCGCCCAGGATACCATGTGACATCTGACTCGGCGGTCCTTGTATAACAGCAGAACGGTGAGGGGGGATCAAGTGTGAGTTAGAATGTGTACTGGAGCTAGCCTTGGTACTGAACACATACTTTCCTTCCAGTTTCACCGCTTGTTGCTTGGATGTATAAAGGAGATGGATGTAGGCCGGCTGTTAGTAGGTTTTCTTGGCTCTTCAAGTAGCATCCTGAACTCCACTGAAGATTTATCCTTTTCTTTAAAATGAGCCGTGTGTTTATTAGCTGTAGACAGGTGGATTTGAATATTCCTCGCTATTTGTCTCTGGCATTGGGTCATGTGACGTGATCAATGCAAAAGAATGTTTGATTTAAAAAAAAATGTTCATCCATCGTGGGTGAACAATCTTTTAAAATCACACATTTCTTTGGATTGATCGCATCTGGTCTTAAAGATGAATCTATTCCAAACTAAGAAAAAAGAAAACTAATACCTTGTTCTGCAAGCGCAAATCTTTTTTTCTTTTTTTTTTTGACATTTTTCCATTTTGGAATCTGATTGCTTCTATGTTGTCTGAACAGTAAAAAAAAATCTTAATCTGCAAATCCAATTTGAACCACATCCAGAGTTGGTTTGAAATCAGATTCAGAGTGGCTTCCTAAAGACGTGCCTCAGCCTGGATGCTCTACCTGCTCAAATCGGATTTCAAGCTGTCCGGTGCACTACTGCAGAAGTTCAAACCCACATGGAGAAATGGAGATCAAAATAAAGAAATATAAATTTGTAGAAAGTTGCTATGCTGTAGGAGGTCATGGAAGGTCTTTTTTCTTTTTACAATTTTTCTGCTATTACCACTAAATACAGCATGTAAAAGCAGCACCCTTGAATATTCTGTGTGGCTGGATTAACCGTGTTTCCAGGAAGAGTTGCTGACTTAACCGCAGTATGGAAATGGAGAACAAGAGTCCCTAGGCAGAGGATGAAGTCTGATAGAACTTGATGGGGTTGCTATATAAGGAAATATTGCGCTGCATGCAAACCTCTGCCTGTGATACCACAGCAACGTTTGCAGATAGGTTGAGAATTTGTCAGGTTTGAACTGCTCACTTTCAGTTAACAGTGTGGACAGTCAGTCCTACAGATCAAAGTCATGAAACTCATTGTATTTGCCTGAACAAGGCCTAAACGTGGTCATGATGATGGGAACAATTTTTGATGCAGATATTTTAGAACCAAAACTATGAGGTTTAGTTTCTTGTGTGTATAGAGAGTGTATAGAGCATAAACCCTAGTGAGCTGCAATAAATGTGTGAGCGAGGTTGGAAGGTAGGTGTGGCGAATGGTCACAAGTTCATGAGGTTTCCGGTTGGCAATTTTAGGAGGAGGCAGTAAAGTGTCAAATAGATCTAGAAGTCATCTAAAGAAGTCAAATAGATTTTTCAAATAGAAGTCAAATGTTTTTCCTCGTATAATTTGGCATTATTAATAGGAAACGTAGCTTCTGAAGATATTGACATATTTGAAGCGCTGTTGCTCATTTGTTTCATTTCCTGTCTCCTTAAGGATCTGTTTGTTAGAATATTTATTCTCCTCACAAGTTCAGGTTGAGATATTTTACATAGGAGGATTGTGGGACACTTTTTTTTTTCGATTGATTTTGTGTGTGTGTGAGCGAGAGACACGCCGCTTGATTGATAATTAGATTCCAATGACTACTGGGAGCTAAATGTGTAATTATGGCATGATTAAACACAGTCTTCTCATGTGGAATCAAACTCACGATGCTGGAAAGCTGAGTAGAACAATCCTGAGCGGCGTGACGTTCTCCACATGGGGTTTAATTCTCTCAGTAAGGACCCAGAGCTTACACACACACACACACTCTCTCTCTCTTTATGACATGCTTCTACACAAACCCAGTAAACACTGTATAACAAGCAGTGCTCCAATGAAGTATTCTACATTCCCAGGGACTGATGTTTGCTCAGTAAAAGCATCCATTCCTCTGATCACCATATTCCCAGGGTTCTGTGTTCCCAGACGACAGTTTATTGAAGTTTCTACTTTCCTGTTTTTTTTTTTTTCTATGAAACTATGTTTGCATTGTTTATATGTTTTTAAGCACCATATTGCACTCCAAATGTTTCCAGTTTCTGCGGTCCCAGTCTCTTTCGCTCAAAGGTCATCATAATAAGGGGTTTGATATCTCCAGGCGATAATGTTTCTAGTGTTTCATTCTCTTTGGTTGGTTTTCTGCAGTAAAGCTGACTTACTAATTTCTATAATTTATCACCTCGGGACCGAAATTTCCTACAGTCTACCTGAGCCTCCGGGAACAAACTGGACTCCTTTTAATTTTAATTTTAACACATCTCCTGTTACACTGAACTTCCAGTACACAGTATTATGCTGATCAATCTCTGCTATCCGTTGTCACCCAGATGAGGATGGGTTCCCTGTTGAGTCCGGTTCCTCTCAAGGTTTCTTCCTATTACCATCTCAGGGAGTTTTTCCTTGCCACCGTCGCCCTCGGCTTGCTCATCAGGGACAATCTGATCATTTTGATTCACACACATTGCATAAAAACTTACTTCTTTTTATTGTGTAAAGCTGCTTTGCGACAATGTCAATTGTTAAAAGCGCTATATAAATAAAATTGACTTGACTTGACTTGACCTCGGCACATTGTTTACATTGTTGCTATGGTCCAGTGTCCACAAGTGTCCATTTTCCACAGTTCTCTATTCTCCCAGAGTTCTTCGTTTCCAGGGACCCATGTTGCCAGGTCACCACTTTTCAGGTTTTTTAGGTTATCTTTGATCTGTTTGTGATTATGTTTGATCATTTGACTCAGTCTTTCCATGGATCTGTATTCTAATGGCACCATGTTTCAGGTGGTTCTGAATCCACATGGCATGATGCTTCCAGGGTCCAATTTTCCTAAGCCACAGTGTTTCTAGGGTTTCCATTATCATTTTTGGTCTTGCCCAGTATTCCCATCATATTACATTCCAGAATTATTTATGGCTTAAGCACATTACGTCTATGGTTTCATACAGTATTGCCTAGTTGCCATTTTCAACTGTTCTACTTTCCCAGCACGCAGTTCTGGCATGTTGGTGTCAGGGGTAGCTCAGTGGTTAAGGCATTGGACTATGGTTCGGAAGGTCCCAGGTTCAAGTCCCACTACCACCAAGTTGTCCCTGTTGGGCCCATGAGCAAGGCCCTCAACCCCAACTGCTCAAATGTATAATGAGATAAAAAAATGTAAGTTGCTCTGGATAAGGGCGTCTGCCAAATGCCTAGATGTAGATGTTCTGCAGGGTTCCTGGATTTCCTAGGTTGCCAGATCGCCATATTTGAGTCCAACATTTCCAGGGCAACAAATGTTTGGACAAAACTCTTTTTGTTCAGATAACTCAAGGTCTTGAGGGTCTTGTGTTCCCTGGACACCAAGTTTTTAGGGCAATCTGAAGTCCCATGACGTGGGTTTTCAGGGTCCTATGTTCCCAGGACACCATGTTTTGGGGTCATGAATTACAATTAATAATCTCTTTGTTCACTTGTCTTAATTTTTCCATGGTCCTGAGTTTCCAGACCACCATGTTTTAGGGAAACATGAATCCCATGGCATGATATTATCAAGGACCTATTTTAAAAGAACCTCATGTGTCAGGGGAACATGAATTCCCATTAGCATAGTGGTTCCAGAGTGCTATGTTCCCAGGATACCATGCTTTACGGGGATCAGAATCCCTACAGCACTCTGCTTCCAGGGTCCTACTGTACATTTCACTTCACTTTAGTTTTTAGAGTGACAGGTTTCAGGGGTTCTCTATTTGTTTTTCTTAATAAAGTTTTTTTTATTTTAATGAAGTTTCCTAGGATTTGTTGAAACCATGACTTTAGACATGATCGGAGGAACTCACACGTTCTTCTGTCTTTATATAAGACCTTCAAAAAACAAATATAATATTTTTAAATTGGACTTTTGTTTGACCAGGTCCAGGATCTGCAATAGTCAAGGTGGTTGTAAGGCATTGATTACAATGATTAGCTAATCGGCTAATGAAAGAGAACATATACCATTAGCCAGTGTGCATGTGGTGCATCATCCTGTATGTAGGGGTGTTAATTAAGGGTATTAGCTCCACTGGCTAATCTTAGTCAGTTAATAGATTGAGATTGTTTGTCCTGGCATGTTTTTTTTTTTTTTTTCTTTCTCTTCGGTATGTCCATGGAAGCTGGTAATTGAAGGCCTGTTAGCGACAGAGCAGGGATTTCAGTAAGCACAGGGACTTCACTAGCTCATTAGCTTATACCTATAGCTGACATTTCAGAGCCAAGTCTGGAGACCTTTGGGAGTGTACTGTAGACACACCAACACAAGTAGCTAATTATTTATGCAAAGAAGCCATTGGGGATGCTAATGAAAATTAATTTCGGCAGACACATTAATAACTGGTGCAACAGTGTTTTTTTTTTTTTTTTGAGATGCTGAGTTCATTACACGGTTTGCTATTTTATTCAAACTGCATTTTTCTCCTTTTCACCCCAGTCTTCATATTGGAAATCTTTTCTCTCAGTGACTGAAGCGCAAGCACATGTTTAATGCATGGCTAACACACAGGTCGATGCTAGACTCAGACATGTCTCCAGTCCTGTCCTCTGCTTGACCTTCCAGACAGCTAATAAGATGTTTTATTCATATCTGCTTATGAAATAGTTCAACCCTACATTAGTTATAATTTCAGTATTTTTCGTCAGTTTTTCTAGTCATGTTTACACGAGATCCTGCTTATTGAAATGATTATTAAAATGATTGATGAGAGGATAATGTGGCTAACAGACTAACAAACCAGTTTCAGCTAAAACCTGCAATAAACATCTCAATAGTTCCCTAAATAAATACATTCGTTATTTTCCCGAGCCTTTAATCTCTACTGATTCCAGAGGTTATTATTTATCTTTAGCTCATCTATCTATCCATCTCTCTATCTCTCTATCTCTCTATCTATCTATCTATCTATCTATCTATCTATCTATCCATCCATCCATCCATCCATCTCTCCATCTATCTATCTATCTATCCATCTATCTATCTATCTATCTATC
>QMIH01000667.1:281727-300393 GCA_003987875.1 Clarias batrachus | reverse complement strand
ATATGCATTTTATTTACAGTTTAGATTAAACCTAAAGCTTGTTCTTCTTGAATATGAAACAAAACTGTGATGTAACTTCTTGATTTAACTGAAAAGTGGTTTTGCAACTTTTCCATAAAGGTTGCTAATATTTATGAGAAATTGAAAAGTATGTTTTGAAATCAGTAACATTTCTCGATATATAAAGTCACCATTCCAGAAGAGTCAAATTATTGGGCTGCAATAAGCAAAGARAACAWCTAAGGGCGTTTGAAGTTACTGGACCTGGGTTAAACGCATAAGGATAGTGCTGAACCACATCAGTCACATCAAGTGATGTTCTGAATGAATGAGTTTAATTTATCTATTTGCTTTCGTTATCCAGGCTGTGTACAGGGACGCCAGTTCGCAGGTTCACTCGCTCCGGCGCATAGTGCGTGAAAAGGATGAAGCCATCCAGAAGCAGTCCAGGCTGGAGAAGAAGATTCACGAGCTTGAGCGGCGTGGTAGTCTGCAGATCCAGGTGAGGGGAGAGGGAGATGGTGAAGGAGAAACCTCCCCTCTTCCCTCTCCCCCTCAGCCCATGCCTCTCTCACCATGCCCCGATGCCATGGTCCAGGCTGGCGCAGGTGCCGGCAGCTCATACACATCCGCTTCGCAAACTGGAACCCTGAGGAAGATGGCCACTCCTCCGCCACCCCCGCCACCACCTCCACCACCACCACCCATGCCTGACTCCACCTGTGAGTAAAACATAGCAGACAAATGAGCTAGAGTTCTTTTATCTTTCTGAGGCAAAAAAAAAAACTGTCTATACTTGACAGTTTACTTTAATAGACCACTAAAAATATTATTGCATCATTAAAAAATGACTTTAATTGTGTTAGCAGTTTTATATTTTACTTTTATTATTAAACCTCAGTGAATTGAATTAAGCCGGTTTTATAAATAATATGTCATTCCTGTCATGCAGTACCTAACGGACCCTCAGCTGTCACTGCCCCACCTCCTCCTCCTCCACCTCCGCCCCCTCCTCCACCCCCTCCTCTCGGGCGGACCATGGAGCTGTCCACGCCTCTTCCCCCACCTCCACCCCCTATAGCCCCTCCCCTCCCTGGCTGTGGCACACCCACAGTCATATTCAACTCTGGTCTAACAGGTATGTACTATGTAGTGTAATGTAATATACAGCATCAGTACAGTRTGTATATGTTAAGCCTGTCTAAAAAAGGCCAAGCAATTGATTTCGGTTTCTAATCCTTAGCACATTTATTTCCTTTACTTTTGCAGAAACGTTTTTCTGTCTTTTGCTTGCTTGAATTACCTGCTTGTTTTACTCTCTAAACGTTTCTGCTATTATCTACTTTTTTCCTTTCCTCCCTGCCCTCAAAGATGGACCAATCAAGCTCTTCTGTAGGTTTCTTCCGTTTCGGTGATCTTTGTTGTTGTCTTCATTTCTTTGTTCTGTGGCCACAAATAATTATTATTCATTTTCGTCATCTAATCTGCATTCTTGTATGTGTTTGTGTTTATACATATAAAATTCAATTCAATTCAATTCAATTTTATTTGTATAGCGCTTTTAACAATGGCAATTGCCACAGATCAGCTTTATAGAATCAAATGTTATGGAAATACGTATGAAATAGGAGAAAATATGTACGGATAAACATGCTGTATAAAACTGAATTCCAACTGTCTTGTGATCACATGTGCGTCTTTTCTCTCTTCCAGCGGTAAAGATTAAAAAGCCAATCAAGACCAAGTTCCGGATGCCGGTCTTTAACTGGGTGGCTCTGAAACCGAATCAGATCAATGGCACTGTCTTTAATGAGATTGATGATGAAAGGATTTTAGAGGTAATAAGTCACCTGGGACGTTTACCAAAGTGCTTAAATCCTATTATTACATGTCAGGTCATGACCTAAATTAGCATGATACTCCAGGGGTGGACAAGTGATAAATTCATTAGGTTACCAACTGGACATGTGAATGCTCTAATGTGCTGCCTGGTCAGATAATGGTTTGCCAAAATGGTTAGCAAAATGTTTTTTTAAATAAATTCCTTTTTGGAGAACAACTTATCAAGTAAAATCGGTCAGTCACATCGAATTTAATTTGATGTTGTTTGACATGCTTCCATTTGACTGTAATTGCCAGGACCTGAACGTGGACGAGTTTGAGGAGATGTTTAAGACCAAAGCCCAGGGTCCTTCAGTGGATATGACCATGAGCAAGCAGAAGGCACCGCAAAAAGGCCCCAGTAAAGTCTCACTACTGGAGGCCAACAGGGCCAAAAACCTGGCCATCACACTACGCAAAGCAGGAAAGAGCCCTGAGGAGATCTGCAAAGCAATTCAGTCGTGCGTATMCTCCTCTGCACACCTCCTCAGACCTACAASCAAACTATCATTACATGAGCAAGTACTTTTTTATTTATTTATTTTTGGTCAGAAGATCCACTTCCTTTTCTTTCTTTGCTAGGTTCGATCTGCGCACCGTGCCCGTGGACTTCGCAGAATGCCTGATGCGCTTCTTGCCAACCGAAACAGAGGTGAAGACGTTGCGGCAGTATGAGAGGGAGCGGCGGCCCTTGGCGGAACTGACCGATGAGGACCGCTTCATGATGATGTTCAGCAAGATCGAACGGCTGCCTCAGAGAATGACCATCATGGCCTTCATGGGCAACATTACTGACAGCCTGCAGATGCTTACACCGGTGAGAGGGGTCGAGCGATATATATAGAAGGTGGTACTTTTATTAGCATAGATGGCGAGGAGTTTGGAAGGGAAGTAAAAAATGGAAATAAAAGAGTGGTTGAAAGAGAGATGTGGGAGAGATGAGGGGAAGTAAGGAGTAAGGGGGCATGGGTAGCTTAGTGCTTAAGGCACTGGACTACGGTTCAGAAGATTCCTGGTTCAGACCCCACAACCCCCAAAGCTCCACAACTGTTGGGCACTGTTGGACACTTAACCCACAATTGCTAAGATGTATAATGAGATAAAATTGTAATTAGCTCTGGATAAGGACTTCTGCCAAATGCCTAGATATAAGGAGATTAATGGAGGGTAGGACAAGATACATGAAATAAATGCTTTTTTGAGAAAGCTTTATACCGCTTTATCCTCTATACAGTGGCTTAGTGGTTAGGATGTCCCCGTGAACCCCCAGGGTCCGGGATCGAGTCCCTCTTTGGGTCTGTGTGCATGGAGTTTGCTTTTTCTCCCCAGTCCACAGACATGCAGATGATGTGTGCCCTACAATGGATTGGCACCCCATCCAGGGTGTACCCCACCTTATGGGCTGGTTCAGGCTCCAGGCTCAGTTCACAGGTTCACATACTCCAGGGCCCCCGCGCGACCCTGTATAAAGGATATAAGGAATGAGTGAGTGTAAATATGCGTGTGCTTGGTGACCTTAGATGAACTAGCATGCCAAGCTGTATTCCCAGCCGAAGTGTTTCTGGGATCGGCTCTGGTTTCACCACACCACTGACCAGTAAAAAGCGGTTACTGAAGTTGAATGAATGGGTACAAATGGAAGATGAAGATAGATGGAAGGTGGACGGATGCGCTGAGATGATAATGGATCAGTGGGTAGCAATGAATTAAACCATTAGTGGATGGATAAATGCACAGCAGTCAAAAAATATAAAAAAAATTCATAATAGAAATTATGAATAACGCGACAGTGTACGGGGTGGCTGAAAGAAGAGACGGATAAAGGGATGGATAACACATAACCATACACCATAAGCACACTATAATCTTGATATGGGAGGATGACATAATGGCTGGAGGGACAAGACGAAAAAGTATAAATCATGTACATGAAGGAGAAGATGATGACTAGATTACAAGAAGTGAATCCTGTTCTAAATCCCGAGTGGAGACGGATATTTATACCAACATCCGTTTTGTTTCTTTCCTAGCAACTTCATGCAATCATTGCTGCATCGGTGTCCATTAAATCTTCCCAGAAGTTGAAGAAGATCCTCGAAGTAAGTTTTCCTCTTTATACAGAGCTTGTATTTAGAGTTTATTCCGAGACAATTCCCTATGTCACTATGTGCATTTATTTATCTTTCTTTTATCAGATCATTCTGGCTCTGGGGAACTATATGAACAGCAGTAAGAGGGGAGCTGTGTATGGCTACAAGCTTCAGAGTTTAGATTTGGTGAGTTTAGATCTTCTGCTACTATACTGCATTTAGTCTCTGTGRCCCACGCCTTTGCAGCGTTTTCGTGCTGTAATTTAACTATGAATTCTCATGAAAGTGGATTGTTACATAAATCA
This sequence comes from Clarias batrachus, assembly GCA_003987875.1. Lineage (NCBI taxonomy): Eukaryota > Metazoa > Chordata > Actinopteri > Siluriformes > Clariidae > Clarias > Clarias batrachus. The sequence continues at coordinate 296,117 of QMIH01000667.1, read as the reverse complement.
TCACTACCATGAGGCACAAACTGAGCCAAAGCACGGAGATGCAGTCCTGGATAACATGATCAGCAAACCAAATGAGAAAAAAATGYCATGGGTGATAAATAAAATGTTTTACATATCTAATTATTGAGCACTAGAGTTATTTTTGTAACCACTTGGAAAAAAAAAAAATAATAATAATATATATATATATATATATATATATATATATATATATATTTTTTTTTTTTTTTTTTTTTTTTTTTTTTTTTTACCTTTTTGTCACTGTATTCTTGACCAATGAATGGAACAAACTTAAAGATATGAAATAATGTTTGAAATCTTTCTTCTATCTTTCTTTCTTTCTTTGGTTTAATCACAGCTCCTAGACACCAAATCCACAGACAGGAAGCAGACCCTTCTGCACTACATCGCTAATGTGGTGAGGGAGAAATATGCTGCTGTCAGCATGTTCCACAATGAACTTCATTATGTAGAGAAAGCTGCTGCTGGTAAGACTCTATTTATTATCATCAAAAGAAAACGAATATGCAGCAATGAAAAGACTGGCCAAATGCAGGGAATTCAGAGCAGCAAAGAAAAGCAGTTTGAAAAGCAAACGTATCACTGATAGAGACCCAAATCTCATCTGTTGCGTCATGCTACAGCTGAACATCATTTTTTTTTTCCGTCTTTAAAGGAAGTACACGTTTCATTTAAGGGCCCATGAAATACCATAAACAGATTAACAAAGTAAAATATTACGGATGCATGCACAGTATAATATGCATATCATGCAAGAGTGCATGTGCAACAAGTAGAAATTTGATAAAACTTTTCTTTGTTTTTGGTACCTGTATCTGAGGACTAAAACGGAATGTTCCGAGAAATTTTATTTTTATCTTTAATAAAGCATGAGATTTAATTAATTAAAATTATGAAACATATGTAACACCATTTTGCTGCTTTTATCTCTTACATCATAATAGCTATAACTGTGACTTTCTAATGAAGCTACWCATATTATTATATACTGTAGTTATATAATTTGGGGGCAGTGGCAGCTCTTAGGATTAAGACATGAGTGACTAATAAGAAGGTTGGTGGTTCGAGCCCCAGCTCCACAAGGTTGCCATTTTTGGGCCCTTGAGCAAGGCCCTTAACACTATCTGCTCCTGGGGCACCGTATCATGGCTGAACCCAGTTACACTGTTATACCCGAAGAAAGGATTTCACTGTGCGGTAAGGCATATGCGGCAAATAAATTAACTTGAATAGACATAGCAAAAATATCAAATCATAACAATTGACAACACCAGCTAGGTTATCTAGGTTAGATTTTGATTTGCTTTCACTTGTTAGGTCATCCAGACTTGTAGAGACTGGGCCAATGTGAATAAATAAAATTGATAATTGTAGGAGGAACATACAAAATCAGCTTTGGGATTGAAGAAGCAAAGGTTAGACAAGCTTAATCCAAATCCAAATTTCTGTGTACACAGAAGACCAACATTAACCTAATCAGGAATTAGTGGTTTACAGAAAGACTGATCCTGGTGGTGTAGTGGTTAGCACTGTCGCCTTGCACCGCCAGGGTCCGGGTTCAATCCCCGGCCAGGCTCGATTCCCGTCTCTGTGTGCCTGGAGTTTGCATGTTCTCCCCGTGCTTGGTGGGTTTCCTCCGAGTACTCCGGTTTCCTCCCACAGTCCAAAGACATGTAGGTTAGGCTAATTGGTGTTCCCAAAATTGCCCGTAGTGTGTGAGTGTATGTCTGTGCCCTGTGCACCCTGTGGATTGGCACCCTGTCCAGGGTGTACCCTGCCATGAGCCCTAAGTCTCCTGGGATAGGCTCCAGGCCCCCTGTGACCCTGAATACAGGATTAAGTGGTATAGATGATGAGTGAGTGAGAAATGTTGAGTATAAAATCATTTTATTATTATTAAAATACACATTCATTCCTTGTTTTGTTTCTTATAGCTGTTTTGAATTATGATAAACTACTTATATTACTGGATAATTATGGAATAATGGAATTGTTTAATGGGTATATTATCAGTCATCAAATATGCAATCAGATTTGAAGCAGATATCAACACATAGGCTAACAYTGATCTGAATAATTAGCAACTACAGTTGTTTGAAATATTGGCCTTTCATAACACCTTTGTTAAAATTGCATAAATCTTTTGTAATGCAATGCCAAAGACTCACTCTACAGTATGTCAAAGAAAATTTAAGAGGTCCAATTTATTAAATCTAACATTAAAGTTATAAACCTTTCTGCATCATCTGACAGTGACACTCATAAAACATACAAGTTCCTTAATTATCTTGTGACTCGAAGAAAACACACAAAATATCCTTGAATATAAAAATTTTGCAATACTTTGTGATTCATTTGAAAATTTGAAGCTTCCTGCCATTTAAAATGARAATCATGTACTTCCAGTATTGCATCAAAAATCTGTTTTGTATCCTTAACTGGGTGCCATTCAAATAGAGAGTTATCCAAATTTCATGTTGAATATTGCATATTTCTGTTTGAATGGAAGTTTTAAGAAAATGTCATTTCTGCCTGTCTAGTGTCTCTGGAGAATGTTTTGCTGGACGTCAGGGAGCTGCAGAGGGGGATGGATCTGACTCGCCGTGAGTACAGCATGCACGGCCACAACTCGCTGCTCAAGGACTTTATACACCACAACGAGACCAGGCTGAAAAAACTACAGGATGATGCTAGAATCTCACAGGTACGAATAAATCAGCTGGTCATACCTCAGACATTATGAACCTTGTATCTGCAGAGACTTAAGCGTAGCAATATAGCTAAGTTGTGATTTGCAGGCAAATTTTTGATACTGGAGAATGGACACTTACAGAAGGGGATGAAAGATTTACAATGAATGAGCAACTCCTCATGAGTGCACACTTACATCAACCATAGCAGCACATAGGCAAGGGGGCGGGTAGCACTTTCATCCAAGATTGTTATGCCGCCCTCTAATGGTGCATGAGCAGCGGTGTGAGGAGACGTGATCAGCGGGGTTCACATGTCTCACATGGGGCACGTGGCTGCCTTCAACCTTCCTGGTTGGTTACAGTCTTTTGATAGGAGAATGCCTTAAGATAGGGAGGAATAAATTAAGGGGTAAATTTGTGTAAGTATATAGATAGAGAGATAAATAAAATGAAGAGGTTCCTAAAAAAAAAAAAATCAATAAGTTGGTGTAAGGTCATTCTCGGAGATTACTATTCGATAGGCATGGCAAACTGCTTTCTCCCACACAGCAATATTCCAATGTGTTCTGTGACAGGTCATTAATTTATTCCATTTGATAAACGCAAACAGGCTGTTGTGTTTTAAACATTATCTCTGAAATAAGGGTGTAACTTTGTGTTTAACATTGGGGGGAGTTGTGATCACAACCCATGTAGGGGTTATCTGAGGACAATGAGCACATACCCCACCCTGGGCCAAGGATAACGTGATAGGTTCACAATCATTTTAAGAGCACGGGCATACCAAAACAACATGCATTACATACCTCAATTCATGTAGTTTAATATGATAAAATTCACTTTGTATACTGTAAATGCATCTGTATACTGTAAATGTGTGCATTCGCAGTCGCACACATTTGTATCGGTTGTTCCAGTATTAGTAAATAGCGTTCCTCCTACTGGGAAGAGATTTTTTTTTTCTCTCTTATTTTTTTTTTTGACAAACCAGCAACTTAAAACTGTTGGTTCATCCTTTACCCTACCTCTTTTCCTTGTGTATGCACTTGCTATTGCTCACACCTGAAGGTTTTTATATAGAGGGAGATATTTAATTGCTGTGCCTATGGCGACGATTTGCTTCACGCTGTCAGTATAGACGATTGTTCCTGCATGATGGGGCAGTCCTTCGCAAAACTCAAAATAAATAAAATAATAATAATTATTATAATTATAATAATAATATATTGTATCGACCCACCAGGAAAATGCCCGGTATGCCAGATTACCAGTCCAACCCTGGGTATCGGCAAGTATCCAAATGGAAGTACTTGCATTCAGACAAAAAGTGGTATTGGTGCATCCCTAGTTTATAGTTACATAAAAAAGTTGTAGACCTTACAAGAAACAAGTCCTCGCTTTTTCTTACRTGATAAGGGCTATAAATGTTTAATCAAGTTTTGCTGTTGGTTACAGAAACGCAAAGCAAACCTCCATCATGAAGACTTTTCAACTCACTGACTGTTACCAAGTCCTCTCACCGGGAGCTCTTTCTTTAAAAATATTACATGATATCTTTTCACAGAAAATGTCACTATTTAAAAAAATAAATAAATAAATCATACCTGTATGTCCTTCTTTTCTGTTATTTATTGCTAAATGTTGCTTATGTGTACCGTGTACCATTCAGATGTAAAAATTGAAAAGCATTGTGGTAGAACAATACCTGGTCATGAACGACAGAAAAGAGGGCAGGAAGGAGAATGACAGTTGGAAAACTGGAGGATATGTGGCAGTTATAATAGGATAATATTGTGTCTGTTCACACAGGATGCTTTCGATGAAGTTGTGAAGTATTTTGGTGAAAGCCCCAAAACCATGCCTCCCTCCGTCTTCTTCCCGGTGTTTGTGCGCTTTGTCAAGGCATACAGGGTGAGTCTGATCATTTTTGTTTGSCGTTTAGTGTTTTTTCCTCCTATATTTTGCCAACAGGGTGCCTAGAGCTTCTCACGCCATCTAATCTGATATCATATACAGTATAATAACAATAATAACAGTAGCAACAATCATTTAATCAGCTGAATGCATTCACACCCACCTCTGCATCACGGCTGGTTTATCTCTCATTCTTCAGCAAGCAGATGAGGAAAATGAGCAAAGGAAAAAGCAAGAGCAGCTGATGATGGAGAAGCGTTTGGAACAGGAGGCCATGATGGAGGAGCAGGAGGGACAGCAGGTAAGTGTGACTTGAAATCGGAATCAAGCAACCAGCAACACAGTCATCAATGATAAATGCTTCATCTTTACCATCTGAAACCATACCGTGCCTGATTCTCAGAAATCAGTGATACATGTTGAGTGGTTTATAAAAAAAATTTTGTATTATTGAAATGAAAACTTATTGAAAACTTATTCTATACTTGTATGTGTACTTGTACTATACTGAATATTTTTTCTGTATGCTCGTAATGCAACTTACACCTTTTTCTTCTCCACGCCCTAGTCTCCATCTCATAAAGGCAAGAGGCAGCAGCAGGAGCTGATAGCCGAGTTGAGGAAGAGGCAGGGCAAGGACAGCCGCCATGTCTACGAGGGCAAGGACGGGGCCATCGAAGATATTATCACAGGTGCGGCTCGAACACAGATTAACGTGTGGAGCCAAAGGATGAAAGAATGCGCTGTTGGGAGCAATGTACTGTACATAGCCCTCATATGCAACCTTCATGCATCTTATGTATCCAAATAGAAGTTATGTGTGTACAAATCAAATTGTAAACAAACAAACGAACTAATTAATTAATTAAGATTTCAGTTCCACCACATGAGACATTTCAATAAGTCTAAGGTACCGAATGAGTAGATCTTATACTAATACAAAAACATGTATTTTTTGTGCAGGTAATATTACAAAGAATAATAGTATTAAATGCATATTATATAACATGAAGTATAAATTATTAGTAAATTAATTTTTTTAATGTACAATAAACAGCAAAAAAATATATAAAAAATGAAAGAAAGTAATGAATGAATGAATGAATGAATGAAAAGGAAAAGTGAACTAGTTTAACTTCAATGATACAATCTGAATATTAAATGCCAAATTAAGTTTCAGCGCAATCTAGAAGTAAAATTCCAGGAGCATTAATACAGCAATAGGGCCAAATATGACCAAATACAGCTACAGGTGAACGACAATTTCAGGAAATATAAGTGGTTTAGAAAAGAAGACACCATTGGTGTATTGTAAATTTTACAGGATGGGTCATTAGCGTAAACCGAAGCAATCGGCAGGTTTTGAGAATGTAGAGAGAACATGACCTCTGGTGTTTGAGACATCGAATTCATTCACGTTCCCCACCACATCCTGTGCAATGGGACTTTTGTGACAAATGTGAACATTTTTTTATCCAGTAAAATCCTGATTAAAGACTAACCAGTACCAGTACGTACGTTTACCTTTAATTATATACCAATATTGCTAAATGAAGTCATAATAAACAAATCGAACAATCTATGTGGCATAAAGTATTGAAAAGAATATTTAAAAAAAATTTTAAAACGTTTTGAAACCCTTTTTGTCTATGACTAAAGGGTTTCTCCAAGCCACATTTGACAACCAAAACCCCTTCCAATACATTACATCACGTCTTTCATGACCTCCATGTCCACCTTACAGTGATCATGGAAAAAAAAACATATTGATAGTTCATAGAGATCAGAGTCTAGTTTTGGAAACATATCGTCTGGACGAGGAAGTACGTGTTCATTTCCCCGATTCGAATTTAAACAGTCCTTTAAAAGAAGACATAATTTGTAAAATAGTGCATGATCTAATCATTAACAGATTAAAAAAAGACATTAAAAAAGGTAACAGTCATGGGCATTCACTTCTATCTAAATGTAATGCAGACGAACGTGTCAGGAACATTGTGAGTTCAAATCCCAAATATGCAACAGTCATGTATGGTTCCGAGCCAGGAGTCAGGAGWGACGGCATACTCACTCTCTCGTGTCATTCAGAGCAAAATTCTTTGGMTTCTGTGAACTTATGTATGCTGAAAAGTGAAGATAGTGTGTTCCTCTGAAAGTGTGTTTAGACTGTGGTGTGATGCAGCATGGGTAGCAGTGTGTAAAAGATTGAGCAGCTGACTGGCTTCATGTGCCTGATAGGAAGTTAGCGCTCGCCTTCAGGATCCCTGAAAGGTGGTTCTTGTGTGATAAGGGAAACCTTATGGGTGGGAATTGTGAGGAGAAGCACTTGGGGAGAAACGTGTAGGCAGGGCAAACCACACACAAGTCGTCAGCTTGGGAATACGCACAGATCCTTGATCACACTCACAGAGTATAAAACCTCGCCACTTTTTTTCAGACATTCTTAGTATTCCTGTGTTGTGATTGGATGTTGTTTTGCCACAGTGTTGAAGACCGTCCCCTTTACCGCACGATCAGCCAAGCGCGGCTCGCGGTTCTTCTGTGACCCCACCCACTCCGAGGACTTCCATTACTAAATTAAATTCTCTCCCTCAGAAAGGTGGCTTTTCTCTCTCTCGCCCATGTGACCCCATCCCTTTTCATATCTGTCCCTTTATTTGTTTTGTTTATCGTTTCCCAATGTTCTTATGCATTCTCAGTTATTTTGAGCATGATGTCTACAGGTTCACATCCCTGCATGAATCCTATCTTCTGTTCATGACATTTCTTTCATCCATTCTTCATGACATGCATGCACAAATGGAAATTGTTGAATTTTGAACTACAAACGTGTCTCCTGGAGTCACGTCCACGATCTAAGTCAATGACCAAGAAGGATTTGGACGTGGTTGGTTATCAGGAACGAAACGAAATTTCTATTCGGGTCCAGATATTTATAACTGAACTGATTGAAAATCTAGCCCCAGGTCAAAAATCACATTTGGCAGAATACTCACGTTCTTGGTAATGGACTCAGACTGCTGGACGTTGTAATCTAGTCCGGGTTGTGATGCTAAGTGTCACTGTGTTCCCCTTGCAGACCTGCGCAGTCACCCTTTCCGCCGTGCCGATGCCGCCCGAAGGAGTGGGAGGAACAGCTTTGACAGGCAGAGCCTTCATCTTCTCCGAGTGGCCACCATCTGTTAAGAAGACGGGCTTTGTCCAATTATTACAGTTTATAGTTTACAATTATTTGTTGCACCTTGTGCTAGTTCCAAAATTTTAAGTAGGAGCTAAAAAAAAAAAAAAAGTTTCTTTTTTTTTTTTTTTTTCTTTTTAATTGCACTTGGAACTGGTTCACCTGCAGTGCATAGAAGAAGACTGGAATTGAGCAGTCATACCTATTGCACTCTGCAAGTGGATGTGGCTTYATATGAACCGCTTTTTCAGAGACTCTGGTGGACGGAAGATTCCTAATAAAGCAGACAGTCCACAAATGCTTGACTACTATGGTGTTCGAATTATCCCGTGAGCAGTGTTTGTCTGATATGGGACGCACCCGATAACGCACTTTGCTTTTTATTATCCTGCTGTCGTAATGAACTTTTCTTGAAAAGAGAACTGCATGGAGCTTTTAGAGAGACAGATGAGAGGGAAGACAGACACCTGGTGCTATGGAGGACCGCCTCTGTCACTGGTGCTATGGAGGACCATCTCCTTCTTACCAGCGAGCGATTCACAAAGCTCAGTGTAATCCATGAAGCTCGGTGTATAAATTTATGTCAACACACACCCACACACACACACACACATACACAAACACACACCGTCTCCTGCTTGGCTTCTCTCGTGATATTCGTGAACTGTTGAAAGGACTGTTTACTTTCTTCTTTTTAAAGAAAACAAAAAAAAAAACACTGCATTGAGTAAAAAAAAGGATCCTTTTTTAAATATACAGATATTTTGCTACAAAAAGTGAACCCCTTATTTTTTACATTGACCATCCATTGTGATATTGTACATACTGTCCGAACGATCTGCTTCCTCTGATATCAGTTTAATGTTATGATGTCACAGTGTATCGCAGTATTATGTAGATCAGTGGTGAAACAAGTGGATCTGGTCACTCTGTGCTAAATATCTCTCTCATCACACGTAACGGTAATAGTCTGTGGTTGCACATCACACTCCAGAAAAAAAAAAAAAAAAAGCTTGGGCGGAGTGTTAGGCTGTTAGTGGAACATATAGCATTCCTTGGTTTACACTGTTCAAACTGGAATCAATGGAAAATAAAGCAACAATACCAGAATTGTACCAAATTGTTCTTGTGTTTTCAATGAGTATTAGTGTGTCTTAGATTTTCCCTCAGATATGCACTGTAATGCAATTCACATTTGCAGCTACATTCACCAGCCACCTCATTAGGTACACCCTGCTAGTACTGGTTTGGACCCGCATTTGCCTTCAGAGCTTGCCTTCTTCATGGTATACAGTAGATTCGACAAGGTGCTGGAAACGTTCCGTAGAGATTTTGGTCCATATTGACATTGCTGCAGATTTGTCAGCGCCTCATTCGTGTTGTGAATCTGCCATTCCATCACATCCCTAATTTGTTCAATTGGATTTAGATCTGGTGACTGTGGCGGCCATTTGAGTGACAGTGACCTCATTGTCATGTTCAAGAAAACAGTTTGAAATCATTTTAGCTGTGTGACATGGCGCATTATCCTGTGGTAATAAAGAGATGGACCTGGTCAGCAACAATACCCGGGTAGGCTGTGGCATTTAAACCATGCTCAGTTGGGAATAACGGGCCGAAGTTGTGCCAAGAAAATATGCACCATTAGCAGGCAGGATGGATCCACGCTTTCAAATTCGGTCCTCACTGTCCAAATGTCAGCAGAAATCAAGACWCATCAGATTTGGTGAGATCATAGGAATTTAAGCTGAAAGACGTGGTACCTGGTGTGGTCTTCTGCTACTGTTCGGCATACCTTGATGTTGTTTGAGTTACTGTGACTGCTTTTCTATCAGCTTGAACAAATTCTCAGTTTGAACTTGGTTCGATTTGAACCATGCCTACATGCCTAAATGCATAAAGTTGCTGCCATGGAATTGGCTGATTAGATATTTCGGTTAAAATGCAGTTGAACAGGTGTACTTAATGAATTTATTGAACGATGAATAAATTATGTCTTCATTACAAAAAAAATAAATGAATAAAGTAAGAGCAAAGACGCTAAGAAGATCACCTCAGTGTTCTGCTTCCCTTGTGTTCRTGCCTGTCTGCCTATCACAAAAGGTATAGTGTCTAATGTGAAGTATAACACGTGTCAGAAATGCAACACATGCCATTGCTTTTAAAGCAATAAGGGTGAGTGAACCGAGTCCTGAGGTGCTTTTGTTAGCTGTGCACATTTATGGTACATTAATGACCAAATGCAGCGCTCTGCTCGAAGGACACTTTCTGTTTCTCACTCATGAGCTGCTTGACATACCTTAAAAAGAAAAAGCTGCTGCATTTAAGTTCCATCTTCGTCCTCTAGGATCGGCTCATATGCCCGAGGCATCTTGCAGTCTAAACAAACAAGGACAAATTCCTGTAACCAGTCATAATGCATAATGCAGAAGACAGGAAGGGTTTGATGAACAAAAAAAATATTAATCAATTTCAGCTGATGCTTCAGTTCTTTGTTAATAAACATTTGTTAATAATTAAGGTATTTTGCTTTAATATCCATTGTCTATTTTCAGTTAATTCAAGCATTTAAGCTATTTCATCAGGTCCACGGTGAGACATCAAGACGTTCATACTGTTTTATCTTCAGTAGAATKAATACACCAGCAGTATTTTCAGTTCATATCTACGTTCAAAAGTTAATTTAATATTTCTAATGTACTTATGTGATGTCAAACGCTCCGTTGTGGCGAATTAGGGAGTTTTAAAATATAGAATACCAAAATATCTCTGTACTTATGTAACAGTTAACAATCCAAAAAGTATTCAACAGCAGATAAAGCATACGTTTATCAATAGACAAAGAAAACACATGTACTGTATACATGATGAAAACACAGAAACATTCAGTCAGTCACTTTCAACTGGACGTCCCTCTTGTACGGAGACATTGACAGCTGGAACAGGTTTGGGCTTCTTAGTTCATTTGTAATGCTACAGCATACAGAGACATTCTATCCAAATGTGGTCTTTCRGTTTTGTGACCTTGTCCTAATGCAAACGAAATAACAGCTTCATAACAGAAATAACAGAAAGATGATTTTGCTAGTTTCTCCATTTTGGCTCTAGAAATTGGGTTTTGGCCAAATTTTGGAGTATTAAATCATCACTTACAGCTGGGCCTGTGACCAAAACAAGACAGACACAGGCCTAACAAAAGTGCCAACTGACTTTTATGCTATCACTAAGGCATTAAGGAATTTCTCCTCAACACTCCTCAAAATCTTTAACAACTGACAATGTGAAGAATGTTAAGTCTGAGAAAGTGAGTCGTAGTAACAATCATTACATCACTTTCACAAACCAGCCAAACCTTCAATGAGTTTTATTTTATCTCCATAGATAAAATTGTAGCTCTGGCTGGTGTGAAGAGCAAAAGTGGATTTCACTTCATTGTTGGCGGGAAAAAGCTCTGCTGATCACAATTCAGACTGGGGTATGGAGCCAATTTCAATGTGAGGATTTGTATTTGTAAATCCACCTTATCCAAGTTCTAATAAACCTGTGAATATTTCATTTCAAGAACTGGACGATAAGGTGTCTGATAACGATCAAATTATGGTAGCTCATCTGGAAATTCAAAAGTTCTGGGAACAATGCATACCTTGTGAAGACAATCCCATGACATACCATGTGATTTAAGCAGAAATGTCTGCTGTATGGATCAATCATTAGTACTGATTTAAACATAGTTTTTTTGCAGATTCATGCAGTGAACAATGGCATCAGTCACCCATTTGATATGTGCATTAAAAAAGTAACCCAATATACCCGTATAACTATTGTGTTCAATTTATGTACAAGTCAAAGAATTTTAAAAAATACTGTATTTTAGAATTTCTACTGAAATGCAAAGTCATTCAGCCATTATTGTCAAAATTGTGTTTGTCAGTGGCCAAGTATGTCACCAGACCTGAACCCTATTGAGCACCTGTGGGGCATCCTCAAGCAAAAGGTTGCGAAGCGCCATGTGTCTAACATCCAGCAGCATTGGWGGATTGGAGCTCTGGTGAATTCCATGCCCGGGAGGATTAAGGCCGTGCCAGATAACAATAGTGCTCACACACGTGGACAAAATTGTTGGTACCCTTCGGTCAATGAAAGAAAAACTCACAATGGTCACATAAATAACTTTAATCTGACAAATGTAATAATTAAAAAAATTCTATGAATGTTAACCAATGAAAGTCAGACATTGCTTTTCAACCATGCTTCAACAGAATTATTTAAAAAAATAAACTCATGGAACAGGCCTGGACAAAAATGATGGTACCCGTAGAAAATAGTGAAAATAATGTGAGCAAAGGGACATGTTAATTCAAGGTGTGTCCACTAATTAGCATCACAGGTGTCTACAATCTTGTAATCAGTCAGTGGGCCTATATATATGGCTCCAGGTAGTCACTGTGTTGTTTGGTGACATGGTATGTACCACACTCAACATGGACCAGAGGAAGCGAAGGAAAGAGTTGTCTCAGGAGATTCAAAAGACAATTATAGACAAGCATGTTAAAGGTAAAGGCTATAAGACCATTTCCAAGCAGCTAGATGTTCCTGTGACTACAGTTGCACATATTATTCAGAAATTTAAGATCCATGGGACTGTAGCCAACCTCCCTGGACGTGGCCGCAGGAGGAAAATTCATGACAAATCAAAGAGACGGATAATCCCAATGGTAACAAAAGAGCCCAGAAAGACTTCTAAAGAGATCCAAGGTGAACTTCATGCTCAAGGAACATCAGTGTCAGATCGCACCATCCGTCGTTGTTTSAGCCAAAGTGGACTACATGGGAGACGACCAAGGAGGACACCATTGTTGAAAACAAATCATAAAAAAGCCAGACTGGAATATGCCAAACTACATGTTGACAAGCCACAAAGCTTCTGGGAGACTGTCCTATGGACAGATGAGACAAAAATGAACTTTTTGCCAAGGCACATCAGCTCTATGTTCACAGACGGAAAAATGAAGCATATCAAGAAAAGAACACTGTCCCTACTGTGAAACATGGAGGAGGCTCTGTTATGTTCTGGGGCTGCTTTGCTGCATCTGGCACAGGGTGTCTTGAATCTGTGCAGGGTACAATGAAATCTCAAGACTATCAAGGGATTCTAGAGAGAAATGTGCTGGCCAGTGTCAGAAAGCTGGGTCTCAGTCGCAGGTCATGGGTCTTGCAACAGGACAATGACCCAAAACACACAGCTAAAAACACCCAAAAATGGCTAAGAGGAAAACATTGGACTATTCTAAAGTGGCCTTCTATGAGCCCTGACCTCAATCCTATTGAGCATCTTTGGAAGGAGCTGAAACATGCTGTATTTTCCCTTGTCCCTTGAGGACATATAATAAATTGGTTGCTTAAAATGTGAGGGGTGTATAAGATATATTATATCTATTTTATATTCAAATTTTTTCTTTACCTTTACAAATGATAAATATGTCTTGGAAATCTTGCAGTTGCAGCAAGACTTAAAGACTTAACTTAAAAATGTGAACTAAACTATGCAACCTGAACTAAACTCATGCTGAACTGTTTGCTGCTACTTTGCGTTTAGTAAGGATTAACTATGCGTATCAAAATTTGTTGTGAACCTGGCTGTTTACTATATTAGCAGTAACACGTCGTAGCCAGCAGATAGCAGCAGTGTAATGACACATGAGAAATTACAAAAAGAGTCCTGATTTTTTTTTTTTTTCTCAAAAGATAAGGACTTTTTAGTTTACTTTTTAGGTACACTGTCTGACCAAGAAAGAAAAAAAACTAATATTTTGTTCTACTTACTTTAGCTTTAATTCTAAATAGGGTGCAAAATGTGGTGGTCAGTTTATGTGTAAAAATGATTCCTAGGATATGCCTATGCCATCTAGTAAGAAAAATTCTAAAGATGTGATACCCTGGCCATTCATTACATTCAGGTGGTCAGCTGACTTCATTTTATTGTCACATAACATTGCTGAACCTAACCCTGAGCAACTGAAGCAACCCCAGATCATAACACTTCCTCCAGAGACTTGTACAGTGGGCATCACTTCATGTATTTCCCTTTTTACTCTGACACACCCATCGCTCTGAAATAGGGTCAATATTGACTCATCAGACCACATGATCTTTTTCCATTGCTCAAAAGCATCACACAGACTACTATACAACAAACAAAAAAATATTTGCTTTTCATAAGTCTTGAATCTACACTGAGCATTACCCTATACTGTACTTATATGCTATGAGTCATAAAAGGCCTGGCAGATAATTACTCCAAGCAATCAGCACTAAATCAGCACTAACATATCATCCATCATCACCTTATCATCAGATCATGAAAATCACACTACCAAAAAGTTGTATCAAGACTTTTGAGCTTTATTGTGTAACCGATATTTGTGTCATGCTATACTACAGTACTGTTGCTATAAACAATAACAATAGTAATGGCACAACACCTGAAAGTATCAAAGATGAATTGGGCTGTGGTGTTATAATCTAGACACAATTACTTTCTAATAATCAGAGAAAAGGGAAAACACTATATATATATATATATA
>QMIH01000667.1:250372-262329 GCA_003987875.1 Clarias batrachus | reverse complement strand
GTTGAAATTTTGGGTCCATGGACTGGAAACTCCCCAGATCTTAATCCCATTGAGAACTTGTGGCCATGACTGTATATTCCACCCACTTTCAGCCGCCATTGTAATAAGATATTTAAAAGGTAGCCACTGTGAGAAGGGCCAAATTGTAATGGCTAGACAACTGGGTCAGAGCAACCATTTTTTGTGCATKKCCTTTCGGAAAGGCATTCTTCTAGGACATCACTCATTCATGCTATTCCCCTGCAGTGTATGCCATATTGTGTCACAGGAAACAATCACCCCAGTTTGRTTTTYTACTTCTTTAGCAAACTGCAGTGAACTTGCATGGCAATGTTCTTCAACGCTGTGACACGGTTGTGAGATGGTTGCATTCCCATTTTTGTTAAATGTTTGTATCACTTTTGCTACAGTATTTTGACTAATAAGTAAAGCAGTGCTGATCATCTTGTAGACCTCAAGTTTCTTGGGTAAAGAAATTAATTTCCTTCTTAGGTCTTGTGACATTTTTCTTCCATGTGGTGCCATTGCTGACAGCATGAAATAGGAAGGGGTATTCTTTGTTAAGTGACATCATTTTATAATCAACTGTCTGCTGGACACCTGTTTAATGAATATTAGACTCATCTGTAGTTGAATTATTGTTAATTAGGTTTTTGTTGTATAAAATGTAGCTGTTGTCCTAAAGCGGTGATGGCCACTCTAGAACCCTCAAGCACTTCATCTGAAACCAAGCCTTGATGGACTCTGATGTACTGTATGCTTGTGGTGAATGCTGTTGGAAGATTCAATGGCACCAAAGTTTCAACTTCTTTCCTTCAGCTTCTTCCAGGATTTCCTAATATTTGATTGAATCCATCTGGCCCTCTACATGCTGCAAGTTAGCAGTGCCAGAGGAAGCAACGCAGCCCCAGAGCCTTCTTTTTCCTCCAGACATACAGCTGATTCGTAGGACCAAATTCAATCCATACAACAGAATTCAGCAGTTTTTTTTAGACTGCARCTGACTTTACTTGCGTTTTAGGATCAGCAGCGGGGTACGCCTCGGCGTGACCTTCAGTGTTCATGCACCTTATAGTGCAGWGTGAAACTTCAGGACCTGCTGCCAACAAATCTCCTGTAGGTCCTTTTGCTCTCGTAGGTCAATCAGGGGTTTTTCAACACTTGCCTCTTCAGGAATCTGGTAGCAGCAGGTGATTGTTTCCTCTTTCTGCTTAGTCCAGGTAGAGTAGCCACTGTTCCTTTAACTTTGAACTTGTGGAATAGGCTTCCTATTGTATCTCAAGGAACATTGTACCTTTGCTATTTTTTTAAATATCCTTGTCCTTGTTTGTGCAAGGCAATGATCTCCTCTTAACTTTATGAACAACTCTCTTGATTCAGACGTTTCTGAAAAGCAGTCAAACAAGAGTAACATCTGAAGAAAGTCTAGGTATTTCCTGTGTCCTAAATCAAGTACACCTATTCTGTGCTTAAGACAAATTTGTGCTCTTTATTTAGGGGTTGAATAAATCTGAAACTGCAAAAAATCATTAAAAGAGGCCATTTGTATTAAATTTGGAGAAATCACTTGTTATATTAGTTGTGTTGAGCTATTTAAATTGCTCTTGTTTCACTGACTTATTACAAACATCTGAAAGTTAGTAACTTTGGATATGTATGTGTACTGTAATGAAGGATGTAGTGTAGTGTAAATAGTCAGCCAAAAAATTATACACACTTCAGGAAAAAGATAGCAATAAATGTGTAATTAAAATATTTATACACGTTTTTCTTTTCCCTAAGCGTGTACACTTTTTTTTTTTTTTTTTTTTTTTGTTTACACACACACACACACACACACACACACACACACACACTATTTACACTTTTGGTAGAGGCTAAACTGCATTTCATTCCTGAGTACCTGTACTATGTAATGACAATAAAGAGAGAGATGATTCAATCCCTTGCAGTGACAAAGCAATAGCAGAGATGGAACAGCAGAGGGCGGTGTTGTGCAAGAAGGCTGTGTGTTGTGCAAGAAGGCTATGTTCACACGCAACCACCAGTGAATATTTACATTACGTAATCCTATGCAATCTAGCAGGCCTGTCAGTTTTCTAAAAAATCACTGCCACCAGGATTCTTCTCACCAGAGCTTCAAAAGTTGAAAAGTTGAAGAGGCTTAAACATTTTCGGCGTACAAGCCCTGCGTAATGTCAAGCACCTTTTATCGGCTGGCTAATCAGGTCACAACCAACCAAGATGATTGCCAGTGGGATCATTTGTCCTGTCAGGCTGAAGAGTTTCACAATACTTCCACTAATAGGGACACCTGTACATCTGTTCATTCATGCAATCACGTAATCAGCCGATGCRCAGAACCATGTTAAAAGCTTCAGTTAATGTTCACATCGATTTTTTTTTTTAGATCTGTGGGTGGAAATGCCTTGTTAATGAGAGAGGTCAGAGAAAAATGGCCAGTCTGCTTTGAGCTAATGGATACACTAACACAAATAATCACTCTTTTCACCCATGAATGGCAGAAAAGCATCTCAAAATGCACCAGGATGGACAACAGAAGGCCCGTGAAAGCATTTTGAAGGGCTGTTATTATTTCTTCTTCTTCTTCTTTTTTAATTATAGCTGGGAATACAAGCTGTGCTTGCTTAATCGAGTTCAAGTGCATATAACTAGAAATATATTTAGCTAGCTGTCTAAATGCAAAACATTATTACCATTTGCAGATTATTACAGATTACTAGGCACATGAGAAATAAAAAGGTTTATAAACTGGTAATGAACAGTGCATCAGCTGTACTAAAGGTTGACCAGTACTAGTAATTACATCACATTCTCATGTTGAAGATAAGTTAGAATAAAGATGATTGGTAGTTCCTTGCTTTAAAAAAAAAAAACACCACATTTTTAAATATTTTTATTATTATTATTAATCTTTGATGAGTTGTGCAGCACCTCCTATACAGTCTCTGTCAATGAGTTGTTACTATAGAAACCATAACGTGATTTATGTATAAAACAAGCACATTTATATAATCCTGCGAATTGCATTACAGCTGTTACTACTGACCTGCGAATTGCATTACAGCTACTACTGTGCTCTTGAAGAAAATTACTCGACATCTTCTCTCTTATAAATCATTTTGGCTTATTTCTTATAACTCCATCACCCTGCTAATGTTATAATATTATGTAATTATGTACTGTGTGTCATTTTATCGTATATAAAGCTGCATGTTGTTTCTATGCACATACTGTATAATGTATTTTTTCTTTTCTAACTGAAGAGAAATAATTTGCTGACATTAAGGAAACTGTCAAAACATGTATCTTTTTTTTTTTTTATTGCATATTAATACAATTGAAAATGTGTGGGTTCTAGTATCCAGGCTGCCACAACCTTTAAATTCGACAGCTTCAGAGCTCTTTTATAAGGCATTCTATGGACTTATTCATGCTCCTTAGGTCGACCAGGTTAAGCACGAAAGGTGCTTAGCTCCACTCAAGCATTTTACTCAAGCGCCAATAAATTGGAGTGTACCAAATGTAAACAGTTCTTCTTCTTCTCTTTTTTTTTTTTAAGCGCCAAGGGTCCACTCTTATGCTGTCTATTTTGCATGCTCTTTCTCCTACGCAAAGCTTTTCCATGTGTACATGATTCATTAGTCCATTCCAAAGGGAGAGAGACAGAAAGAGTGGGGGAGGAAGGCAAAGGAAAGAGAGAGAGAGAGAAAGAAAGAGAGAGCAAGCACCAAGGACATACTGCTATTCCTGTCTGGGTGTTTCTGTGCAGTGCTGAACTACACTCTCTTCAAAAGCTGCCTCTGTGAAGAGCTTTCTCCTCTCTCAGCACTTTATGTGTATCTCTCTCTCTCTCTCTCTCTCTCTCTCTCTCTCTCTCTGTGTGTGTGTGTGTGTGTGTGTGTGTGTGTGTGTGTGTGTGTGTGTGTGTGTGTGTGTGAGTGAGAGAGAGAGAGATAGAGGGAGAGAAAGAAACAAAAAAGATAATACTGTAGGCATGGAGAGGAAAAGGTGTAGATGGGTAGAGAGAGGGAGGAAAAGCAGAGAGACATGCAGGATAGAAAAGAAAGCTATTTGCGGAGGCAGGAGAGTGGAGCTGGTTTAGACAGATTTGACTCTGCAATTTGCGATCTTGCATTCTAAATGTGGAGTTTTTTTTTAAAGATAGATCTGAAACGATTTTATATTGGACGATTATGCCACCTTATCATCATTAAAGTCATTAGTCTAAGCTTGGGTTACTTCCTCATGTGCATGCGTGTCTCCTCCAGATCTCCTCCAGCTCTGGGGGGAAAAAACATGCCAGTAGGTGGATTGACTAGGCAAAACAAAACAAAACAATAAAATGCTGCTCTGCATGAATGAGTGTGTGCATGCATGGTGTTGTCATGCATCGTGCATGGTGTTGTCATACATCATGGAATAATGCAGTTACTGCAAATGAAGGAATGAAGGAATTTATATAAAGTCACATGACTGAGGCAGTGCTGCAAAACAGAGTTTCCATCAACTGAATGTAGGAAAAACTAACTCTGAGAGCACCTAACTATAAATGACGCAATCCTAAACATCAAAAGCAGCGAATGATGCACTATTTGACACTGTTTATCTTTTGCACAGGGATTCAGATGGGCATGTCTACGATCGCAAATAAAATAAGCCTGAATACTGACAAAGTGTTACTCTGCACTTTTCACTTTCCGACTCTATTGATCAGGTGGGAATGCAGGCCCTGATGAGTGTCGATCAATGCAGAGGGARCCAGAAGAGTGTCGGCTGGGGTGTAACATGCATTTTACTTGATTGATGACCAGATGTGCTACAGCATTTTGTTCATATGTCCTATTAGAAAATGCTCTTTTACACAGGGTGTATGTCTCATCGACCTGAGATTAAGTATCTTTTATTTTWWTWTTWTTTTYWWWAWTATCATAGAAGGTCTTTCTCCACACAGCACTTATTATAAAGTCGAAATCGTAATATAATGTATCATCTCTACCTGCAGGCCGCTCCAAAATAGTACTGCATCTAAAAATGGAATATTACATACAGTATATATAATGGCATTTAAAAGCYAAGTTATTTTCCAATCCTTTGCCATCTAAAGATTAATCACAATAAAGAAAATAAATTCCACCTTTTACGAGTACAGAAAAATTCATATCCCTAGAACAAAATAAATTAAGCCAATTTATTTATAAATGCGTGACATTTAATGTGCTGTTTTTCACCAGCTATTTCTTTAGTCTGTTATAATTCCTAAATATAAAATGTAAAAATAGTAAAATGTTATATATTAAAATTACATAATAAAAAAATATACATATTCTCATTAAAATTTTATTAAAAGTATTTTTATTCATATCGGTCATGAGGACTTGGCTAATATTCTACTAATACACTAACTACCACTAAACGTTAGTACTTTCTTTTTTTAATCATAAATTTGTTAAAAAATCAGGACAGTTTTTTTCCCAAAAAAACAATTGTCCTCTAAATTGGAAAGTTTATCCTGTTCTTATAAGAAAATTAATTTTAACAAATAGGACATATCAAGAAACCTCAATGAATAACGTGTGAAAGTGTAGATTAGCCTATTACTTACCACAGCTGCCTTATGGGTTAATTAGCAAATGTGGATAATGTAACTCTAATCCTTTCGTGAGTATCACTTTGATTAATGCTGCATATGTAAGCCAATTTCCTAATAACCAATTTCACTGATTATCAATTATATGCCAGTAAACTGGTGACAGGATCACAGGAACCCAAGTCTCATTTGATCAAGCTTGTCTGGTCTGATCCCGTGGAAAGATTAATGTAGTACAAATTGGTGGAAAAAGTAAATGCTGGTTAAGACAGTAAGGTATCAGAACACTCAGTGCACCACAACTATTGTGTATTGGGTAGGAGTAGCTCAGAGGTTAAGGCTTTGAACTACTAAAGGTCCCTGGTTCAAACCTAAGCACCACTGTTGGTCCCTTAAGCAAGGCCTTTAACCCTCAACTGCTCAGATGAATAATCAGATAAAAATAGTCACTCTGATTAAAAGCATCTACCAAGTGCCATAAATGTAAATGTACTGTAGATTATGGAGCTTAGCAAACCATCCTGTTTTGTTTTTTTTCCCCCTTGTAAATTGCATTTACAATTTTCCATCTGCCTGTCATCAAAGAAGACTTTTATTGCAAGTACCGTATTGCAATGAGATTCAGGGACTTGCATCAAGCAGAAAATCCAACATTCTGACCCTGCAGCAGCTGCACTCGGTCCTCGCGCTCTTCCACTAACAGCTCGGCCAGATTAGTATGATGGAGATCCAGCCAGGTGCCAAGGACTTTTGTTACAATGCAGGCAAAGAGTTCAAGGTTGTTGATAAAACCACCAAATTCCCCAGATCCCAATCCGATTAAGCATCCATGGATGTGCTGGACAAACCCATGGAGGCCCTACTTGGCAACTTAAAGCGGGATGTGCTGCTAATGTTCTGGTGCGAGATACCAATGCACACCTTCAGGGGTCTTGTGGAGCCATGCCTCAAGAGGTCAGAGCTGTTTTGGTGGCACAAGAGGAACCTACACAATATTAGGCTTAATGTTTTTATGTTTGATATGCATTGTGGGTAATACATCATGTTATTCATATCTGTCATGAGGACTTGGCTGATATTCTACTAATATACTAACTAGCACTAAGTATTAGTACAGTGGCAGTATCTCCTCCCTGTTTTGCCAAAGAGCAGGGTTCGAGTCCCTAATGGGGAACCCCCAGCCATGGGTTAATGCATTCTCAGTGCCAGTCCAAAGCCCAGATAAAATGGAGAGGATTGCATCAGAAAGAGCATCCAGCATAAAATAAAAACTATAATAATAAAAAATAAAAATATGCTGCTGCACTGTGATGACCCCTAACAGGATCAGCCGGAAGAACAAAACTATTCGTATTTAGTCATCTGCTTTAACATTTATATAACATTGTGTTGAAGCAAGAAGGCTGGTAAGCTGAATTTGACTTTCAAGCATTTGACATTGATTCTTTTTGTTTTTTAAGCTTATATGCAGCATGGAATGAGCAGCTTATTGTACTTGGGAAGAATCTCAAATGGAAAGCAAAGCCAAGTGATGAATCAGACGATCAGGAGGGTGGACATCTGAGGCTAACACTACAGTCCCCTTCTGGTCTGGGATTTTGCTGGGYAAACAAATGTTTGATATTGACACAGCCACACAGCAAGTGAGAGGCTAGTGATATGATTCCACACTGAGTGCCATGGATTAAAGGGAAAGTCTTCTTCTTAGTATTCTACAGCACAAGTCTCTCTATGACAACATATCACTTTTGCAGTGAAGCACTGAGTATGAATTTAAAGTGCAGAATGTTGCATTTAGCTTGAGGATATTTCAATTTTTTTTTTTTTTTTTTTTACTTCTTAGTTGATTTTTAAACAGCATTCTATTGTTTGGTCTGATTCATAATGTACGAAAGGTTCAGTGCTGATTTTAAATGTGACATTTCCATCTGGAGTCTGTTGTCATTGCCGAGGTCCAAGAAGTGTCACTGCCAGTGGGTTGTTAAGTGGCTTGTGAATGTTTTTTTAAAAAGAATAATAAATAAATAAATAAATAAATAAATAAAAATATGTTCTGGTTATGTTTGTAGTATCATTGCAATATGCTCATACGATTTTTAAAGGCCTGGGGATTTATTTCTAATTTGAATTAAAAAATATATATATATCCCTTACACATTCACTGTAATTTAGCATCAGGTTTATATATTACGACTAGTTCAGCCATTTTTGCCGATAACCATCCTGTTTTGTTTTTTTTTCCCCTTGTCAATTGCATTTACAATTTTCCATCTGCCTGTCACGAAAGAAGGCCGTATTGCAAGTACCGTATTGCAATGAGATTCAGGGACTTGCATCAAGCAGTCGCTGCTCAGGGCCATGTTGTTGGCGAGCAACACTGCAGATCAATATCAGATCACGGTCATGTTAGAAAATCCAACATTCTGACCCTGCAGCAGCTGCACTCGGTCCTCGCGCTCTTCCACTAACAGCTCGACCAGATTAGTATGATGGAGATCCAGCCAGGTGCCAAGGATTTTTGTTACAATGCTCACTATATATATTTGATTTTTGTTTCTTCCGAATCCCACAAGACTGCACTGSTCGTCTTGTTGTCTTTGCTTTGCTTGTCTTGTTTAGAATTTTTTCCATGTAGTGCCTGGCATGCAAAGACCAGACATTTAAAATGTCAAATTCCTGTCCTTTTCATAAGCAGATGATCTGCTGCGCTCTAGACTGACTGGATACGAGTCAGAACTCCTTATATAAGGGAAATAAACAAAGAATTGCAGTATCTGGATATTTTGGCACACATGCATTGATCATTTTATCCACATCCTAAAAGGTTATTGTCATTTTAGCAATATTTCTTAAAAATATTAAAGTGATTTTTTTGTTTGTTTGTTTGTTTGTTTGTTTTTTGCCAAAATGTTGACAAAGGATTTAACAACAGATGCCTAGAGACCAAGGACTACCAGAAATCTTCTTCAATTCTATCAGGGTCAATTACAAGGACTTAACCTAATTATGTTATAAGTCAGCTATTTTTTAATGGCTAAAAACTTTTAGTTAGATTGGCCAGCCTCCTTTAAGTGTCGCATTTTACTGCCAAGTATTTCCGTCCAAATCTGAAGCTTGATGTTATAATGTTGGAATTAAAGCATATAGGATGAACATGAGATGGGCTCCACAATGGGCAGCAAGTGAGGATGCCTTTTCCTAAATAAAACTGAGATTTCTTTTTGTTAGACAAATAAGATATATAAAAAATATAAAAAAGTAAAGAGAAGCTCACTAAAGAATCCTACCATCATCAAGTCTTTCAAAGTATTTGAGGAAAATCTGAACATGTTAGCGTAAAGTAGTCTGAAACATAACATTAAAAACTCRTGAAAAAACAAAATCCTGTAGATAAGAATCGTCGGTTCCCAATACTGTCGTCTTAAAATTAGCAGACTTAACACCATAACAGCTAGAAGAACATTTTAACTGCTCCATTAAATCCTCTTAGAGTGGCAGTGTTAAAGATAGGTGGAGATACATCCCTGCAGATTGTGGGATGTAATTTCAGCCTTGATGTCAGTAATCTTCACGATCACTAATCTAAGTACTTTGCATATTTAAAAAAAAAAAAAAATCATGTTCCTATTATAGTCCACTATTCAGACTCAAATTGTCTCCTTTTCAGTACTGCTCATTACTGGAGCACACATACATTTCATAAACCTGAATATGGTTTGCCATATAATATATCCTATCCATGTTCAACAACAATCAGACTATCCCTCATTATCACTGAATTTCATGAGTTCTCCATTATTATGGGATTCCTGTGGCGGCAGATAAATWACCCACAAATTTCCTTTCACAAAATCACTGCCTCCTGATTGTTATGCTACCTGTATAGCTCCCCCTGTTCAACACGGCATATATGTCAGTAGAAAGCACTGAGGTGGATCTGATATAGGAAGGGTCCCATTCTGGCAGTTTTTTTTTTTTTTTTTAGAGAATACTGATAGAGAATATATAGTGCATGTTACAAAGGTGTTCAAAAGAACAAACACTAAAATATGTCAAAGGCTTTGGTCATATCAGGGTGAATTTTGTATTGTTTTCCAAAATGCTATAAATCCACCTCCCGAAATTTTGTCAAATCTGATTAATCAGCCTGCAGTTGTGTTTGTGRCAATGTAAATATGCAGKTTATTATCAATAACTTAACATCTATTACATCAATAAGMCTAAGTAGCTATGCTAACTAACTACTCCAGTGGGTTTGAACTTCCTCAGTGTGACACAGAGACACATTGACAAATTGCACAAGTGAAAGTAAGGTAAGCACTAATGGAAACAGTTCTGTGAACAAGTTAGAATCATATAACAGTGACTGCGAAAGAATCATAAAACAGTCCCTTCCATTAAAGTCATACTTGTTCAGTCTTTTTCCAATTGTGCTCTCAGGAATATAAACATTTAATGTACTTACAGATACATGCAATTCACATAATATAGCAGGAAAGGTGTACTACTATTTTTATCACCTGCTTTCTGAATGTTGGTGTACATTTTGAGAAGGACATGACAACATATTAATTCTGGAAAAAAATCCATAGCCTCTACATGTATATTATTYAYGCAAATACAAGTGATCTCTTTTTATATAGACTGTGCTATCTACTCACTCCCTCTCTCATTCATTCTCTATATCACTTATCCTGTACAGGGTCAATAGAGGCTAGAGGGGACCTGGATGCACCATCCGTTGCAGTGCACAAGTATGCGCACACTCGCACGCTCACACACTATGGGAAATTTGGAAACTCCAATTAACCTATTCTGCATGTCTTTGGACTGTGGTATTTCTCATTCTCTATTATCCTGTACAGGGTCGCAGAAGATCTCAAGCCTATCCTAGGATACTTGGGGCACAAGGCGGGATACTCCCTGGACGGGCYATCCATTGCAAGGCAAAAGCATGCAACCTCACACAATAGATAATTTGGAAATCCACTTAGCATAATTTACATGTCTTTGGACTGTGGATGGAAACCCACCAAATGCAAGAACATGCAAACTCCAAGCATACAGACCTGAGCCGGGTTTCGAACCTGTAGGTGCGAGTTTTCAGTGCTAACCMGTATRTCACYATGCTGCTTACTGTCCTATCCACCTGATCTTTATTATGACCCTATCACTGGTCAACTAAGAGCAGGGGTAGCTCTGTGGTTAAGGTCTTGGACTGCTGATCATTAGGTCCCTGGCTCAAGCCATAACACGAACATTTGAGCTAGTTACTTCATCCAAACGTGCAAATACAACCAGGTGGCGAACTAGCAACCCGACCACTTAAATAACTGCCACAGAAATAACGGATATACTGTATATGCAGGAAGGGGAGTATTTATTGGCCAATGTGCCAAATGTCACATAGACGGACTCTATCCCCTTGGTCATATATCCCATATATCCCCATTTCAGCGGCATCTGGTAGGTTATTATTTGTTGAGAGAAAAAAGGGGGTCTTTTGCTTGACCCTCCATGTCTCACTCAGAAATACCGTAATGCTGCTATCCACCATACCTTGTAACTTTCAGTTAAGAACAGTTAAAATCCTCCACCATTACAAAGTTTTTCATAGAGATTTCATCAAGAATTTCATAGAGTCCACACAGGATCGAAATCTGAGAGGGTGACGAGTGAAAAACTACATTCAGCACTACCTTGGCTTGGTCAATGCCCTAGCCTGCTTCAGACATTTTCCACTTTTCACCTCATTTGAGACATGAAAGGCAGATTCATCACACTGTAAATCTAAAGTTATTCCAGGTTCATAGAACAGATCTAGCATGAGACCCTCCGGAGGTTTATAAGGTTGGTGAATTTTTACCCACCCAAAGCACTGAAGCCCTACAGAGGTTTTCAGGGTTGGCAAATTTAACTTGACATTTTATCAAAAACATTCTATAGCTGTACCTCTTGCCTCACTATTAAAGGAGGAAAATAAGAAAACTAATGGGAATAACCCCGGCCTTTTTGTCCACATGAGCAATTACTACTGCACTCATTCTAAAACACCCTGACCCTAACCTGTCTCCCATTACTGAAGTAGATACCTCTGGAGAAGGGGCCAGGTCTATATACTGCACCTTATGATAAAATTACCTCCCTTGTGTGGTGTCCTGACCCCAGGCTCCTTCTTTTTTTTTCTCCAGATGGATAACTTCCTTTTGCCACACTGACATCATTTAAAGGCATRGTGCTTCTCGTCCACACTTTATCCTCACCTACCATAGAATGGAGTACTTTCCTTGGTTTTTAATTAAAAATGATTTAGTTGTTTTAAACAGGAATAAAGCCTTTACCCTAA
>QMIH01000667.1:234689-246505 GCA_003987875.1 Clarias batrachus | reverse complement strand
CCGAGAGCGCAGTTTCTTTGTGTGTTGGATTTTTTTTTTCTTCTCTCAAGCTGATATCCTAACTGTGTTTTTGAGATTTCGAGCTGAAAGTCAAAAGCAGCTCTGAGATGCATCAGTCCGTCCCATGACAGAGGCACATCGGAGGGAAACTCCTGTGGCGCAGAGAGCTGAGGCGCTCGGACTCTCATCACTTCCAACACCCACACTGCGCTCGAGCGGCGCTCTGAAAAAGCTCTTTCCCGCGCAACTTTTTTCAGTGTCGGCGTTAGACATGTGGGAAAGGGAGGCGTCTGCGGGCGAGCTCTGAATACACCCGAGATCGGAGACCGTGCTCAGGGGGAGACGCGACAACGCTCAGCCGGATCTGCCCCCCCCCAAACTTCACGATGTCAGCGTTGCGGAAGAAATTCGGCGACGATTTCCAGGTAGCGACGACGTCCTCGAGCGGCGGCGCGTTCAAGCAGGAGAAGAAGAAGAAGCGCCAGCGCTTCGTGGACAAGAACGGCCGCTGCAACGTGCAGCACGGCAACCTGGGCGGCGAGACGAGCCGCTACCTGTCGGACCTCTTCACCACGCTGGTGGACCTCAAGTGGCGCTGGAACCTGTTCATCTTCGTGCTCACGTACACGGTGGCGTGGCTCTTCATGGCCTCCATGTGGTGGCTGATCGCCTTCGTGCGCGGTGACCTGGAGCGCGCGCGCGACGAYAAGTACACGCCRTGCGTGGCCAACGTGCACAACTTTCCGTCCGCCTTCCTCTTCTTCATCGAGACCGAGGCCACCATCGGCTACGGCTACCGCTACATCACGGACAAGTGTCCCGAGGGCATCATCCTGTTCCTCTTCCAGTCCATCCTGGGCTCCATCGTGGACGCGTTCCTGATCGGCTGCATGTTCATTAAGATGTCGCAGCCGAAGAAGCGCGCCGAGACGCTCATGTTCAGCGAGCACGCGGCCATCTCCATGCGCGACGGCAAGCTCACGCTCATGTTCCGCGTGGGCAACTTGAGGAACAGCCACATGGTGTCCGCGCAGATCCGGTGCAAACTTCTCAAAGTGAGCATGTTTACTTTTAGAGCACCTCCCTACCACTTTAGGGAACATGACATCATTAGGTTCATGAACCCTAAAGTGTCGTGTCTCGAGCCTGCTTTGCGCACAGAAACAGTTCCACACATGTAGGACCAATCTAGCTTTCATGTTACTGTCCGTTATCCATTCRTTCTCATAAATGTTTTTCGGCGTGTTAAAATGTGTTAATTTGCTTTCTATAAGGTTTCACAACGCAGCTTTATAAATCAAATAAAAAAATCCCAGATTTATGTTTAGATTCCCAAGGTGCAAGGAAACCCTTCCTAAAATATCATCAGGAAGAAGCCTTGACTGGCTAAGTGGTGTTCCCAAATTGACCATAGTGTGTGTGTGTGTGTGTGTGTTTATGTGTTTGTGTGGACACTGTGATGGATTGGTACCTTGGTCAGGGTGTACCCCGCCTCATGCTCTAAATATCCTGGGATCCTGCAACCCTGAACATGGGATAACGGAGTGTAGAAGATGAGTGAGTGTGACATGAATGAGCYTTGTCAGGAATCAGRCTCAAAAGTGAACTCTCYTCTGAGTGTCACCATATGAATACAAGTCATTATTTTGTTCATATTATAGTGTTTATGATTACAGCAGCAGTTCTTTCAGTACAAATGTACAGTTTCCAGATAGACAGGGTGCGWCTTGGGCATAAAGGGGAATTTTTAGGCTATCCACTTGGGACCATGTACAACAGCAGAGAGTGATTCACAAGTGCTCCAAACAGAAGAAGTACCAGGATGAATCAGTCAGGCAGTCCAGAGGGCTAGAGCAGGCACAGTAAAACTAAAAAAAAAACAAAAAAACGCATACTCCTTCTGTTCACCTAAATGAGG
The DNA here is from genome assembly GCA_003987875.1 of Clarias batrachus. Lineage (NCBI taxonomy): Eukaryota > Metazoa > Chordata > Actinopteri > Siluriformes > Clariidae > Clarias > Clarias batrachus. Next base: position 244,587 of record QMIH01000667.1, on the reverse strand, counting down.
AAAACATGTAACAAATGAGATTAAAAATGGGGCTGTATAAGAACACATAAAGAGTGTTGACTGTATAAGAGAGTTAGAATGATGTCTGAAAAAATAAGCTGTTAGTATAAATAAACAATGCCTGATTTGTTATTTAGTGCTGAGCAGAAATGATATAATGGGGTGAAAACCAAAAATAAGCTAAGAAAATGGCAGTGTTGGCAGAGGAAGGCTGTTCACAATTAGAGTTGGCTGCAGTCAGAGGCGTGTGAGTGGCATCCTGAAGAAACAGAGCGAGAGAGTGGGATCAGTGAAGGACAGAAAAAATCTTGGTGAATGAGAAAGAACCCTGTAAGACAGGGCAGCAGTTTGGTCCAGGAGCAAATCTGATGAAARCACATGTGTAAAAGCAGAGGCGTGCTATAGGTACAGTATGRCGTGCAAATCAATACATTCTGTCTTCCAAAGAAGATAGTTTGGTCWTTGCCATAAGGAGATTCAGTGAGAAAATACAAAGTCTGGCCGCTGGCTGAATGAGARAAGGTGAGCTTTAGTTTCTWCTCCATAGAATGATTACATCATAGCCAAATGATGGTTGTTTTTTGGTTTTGACCAAAATCGACTCTGATGCTGATATCTGAATAAAGTACCTCAAATTYATCAAGTCGTTCAATACGCAGTGACCAAATAGCCCAATAAGACAATGCATGGTGCTTTTCAATGTGTAAAATTAGGGGAAYAAATAGTCACCTGACTTAACCCAGATTTTAATTTGTGGTATTGCAGTAGCAGATCTGTGGAGAAGCTCCATCTGTGAATAGTCTACAGTGGACAATTGTGCAGAGTGCAGGGACAGCAGATTCTTGATCATTTTAATATCTCAATGAAAATATTGAGACATACTGTATAGGTCAAAAGTTTGGACAAAAATTTAAAAAACAAACAAAAAAAAAACATTCTAGAACAATGCAGGATTTTTTCAAAACTATGAAATAACACATATGGAATTAGGTAATTAAGTAACAACAACAGCAGCAGTCAGTTGTTATTTTAAGACATGAAGCTCAGCTGTTCTGGAATAGTTCTAGCAAGAACAGTATTGCCAAGTGCATTTGCAAGCACCATGATGGAACTCATGAAGACCATCCGAGGAAAGCGAAACCGAAACTTATCTCTGCTGAGGGGACTTGGTTTGTTTTAAATTTCTACATTTCTCCCAGAAATCACCAATTAATAGCACCTCGGATTGGCTTTACAGAGCATAAGTAGCAGAAACATCTCAATATCAATTGTTCAAATGAGATTATTGCATAKTTTGGATGTCTTCAGCATTGTTTTACAAGGTAGGAAGAAATAAAAATTTACAGGAAAGCCATGGAGTTAGATGGCATGTCCAAACGTTTGACTGGTAGTATATATGTTAAGAAAGTATGTATTTATTTTTAGTATGCATGTTGCATTATGTATTAGTCATGTTGGAAGCAGGGCAGACAGCATGGTAACACAGCAGGTAGCATTTGCCACCTTCTAGTTCCAGGATCCTTGTATCAAGCTATACAAATAAAGGAAAGGTTTTGTCTGTACATTGCTCAGAATTCGGCCTTTCATTGATATCTCTATGTTTCATATTTAGGAGGATCCGATTTGGAGGATCTTTTTGTATGTCTTTATGTCTGTATGTCTGTCCAGCCTGATTTTGTCACAGCATCACACAAAACTGTCTGGACAGAATTTAGTAAAACTTGGCCAGTCCTTTGATATTTGCCTGAAGTTAAAGCAGCAATCCCAGTGTTAAACCTGCATCCAAGTTAAATGAAATCAAAATGTTGAGTGTTTAACTGTTTCTTAAAACTTTTCAAAGGCTAGTCCTAAACTAAAGTTATAGTTTGTTCTGACTTTCACCTTGTTCTCCTTTGTGCTTGTGGTTTTCCTCTTGGTTCTCTGGCTTCCTCCTGCCTCCAACAACATTCTAGTAGGTGAACTGAATACAGTAAATTGCCTCTAGCTGGGAATGAGTATGTGCATAGTCCACTGCTATAGTCTGACATCCCAGCATAGACATAGGAGGATCCTCTGTGGCCATATCCTGGATGAAAATGTTTTACATAAATATGATAAATGAAAATAATAAGTCATAGTAAAAAGCATTTGAGCAATTGGTTGATAACAACCAGAGTATATAGTAGTGATGCTGGAAGTCTTTTTTTATAATAAAGAATAGCCTTAAGTATCACAATATTTAGGCTTTTTTTTTTTGTTGTTGTTGTTGTTGTTGTTGTTGTTGATGAGATTTTAACAGAATTCGCAACAACATAGTTTAACAGCAAAACTGTACATTTAAGAAACAGAAGTCAGTTATTGCTTCATTTGAGAAAGTGAAATATCTGAAATAAGATGAATATATAACAGACTGACATCCAGTTGTTGTTAACGTAGGTAATGAAAAATTAGAATTTTCAATTAAATGTTATTTGTATTGCGTTTTTAACAATTGATATTGTTGAAAAGCAGCTTTACAAGATCAAAAGAATTATTGAACGTTGTATGAAGTGTGAATGTGTATGAATCAATATGAATCAAATGAATGAATTAAAAAAATGAACTTCCAGTAAATCATGAAATACTGATGACTTTGCATAAAACATTTCAAAGTTGCTTTACACAATCATAATTCTTTTGATTGTGTAAAGCTGCTTTGCGACAATATCAATTGTTAAAACGCTGTACAAATAACATTTAATTGGAAATCATAATTTTTCTTTACCTACATTGAAAGTTGCATTTCAGACTGGAGAATGTCTAAAATTACTGGAATAAGTTAAGAACTGTCCAACACATTACTGAAACCTGAAATTTTTAGCACTGAACCTCACCTGAACTGAAGAAATGTGGTTGGGAAAAAACAAAAATGACTATAATCAGAGATGACTTAAACGCTTTGTGACGTTGCACATTAAAAATGAACAGTAGAGCAGAGAGAGAGTGTTATGTTTAAGATTGAAAGGAAGCACTTTTCCACACACAGTGTAATGAGAACCTACAGGATTGGGACTAAACAGCTGTGTTGCCGTGGGAAAACTACTTCTAAAAAAAGCTTAAATTTGCTAGGGAGCATAAAGATTGGACTTTGGCTCAATGAGAAAAGGGCATGTGGTCTGATTAGACAAGATTCGCTAATCCAAAGCATGTCAGCGTAAGTAGGGAAGTGATGCACACATCATGTATATGGGCCATTGTACCAGCCTCTGGAGGCAGCAATAGCATGAAGTCAGCTGATGACCTGAATGTACTGAATGACCAGCTTAGCACATTTATGGAGTTTTTCGTCCCTGTTGTCATGATTATATTTGCGGACTCAAATTATGAAATTGTGCTTCTGGGAGAACGAATCATTTTCACACATGAACTGGCCACCACATCATGTGCTGTAATCAAAGCTAAAGGTGGTTGAACTAAATATTAGTCACTATGTAACTGTAACTATTCCTAAACATAATCATAGATATTTTAAAAATTCAAGAAACATGAATGCTAAAATGTATTTCATTATTAGAGATTTTGCTGAGTCATTTGAACATACAGGAAGGATCCCTGTTACTTGAGAGCAGTGTTCCTCATTTTTGGTCCTAGACTACCACCATCCTGCACATGTTTTTTTTTTTTTTTTCACTTGCTTCAACTCATCAGCTAACTAAAATGCCAGAACGGAGTTAAATTGGATGTTAGAGCACAATATAATGTGCAGAAACAGAATTGAGAAACTCTGTATTGGAGGCAATAATATGGTAATAAATCAGTGTGATGAATTGGTGTGCAATTTAATTTTCAGCCAAGCAGTACCGTATGGTCAGGTTATGGTGATCCATCATAAAGTCATCAATGATAAACTGGTGGTTTATGTCACCAGTTGTCACGCTGTCTTTTTCTCGTCTTTCTCTCTAGCATCACATAATTAGATGTGGATTTTATGGCGTTATTAAGAATATGTGTTGAATGGTGCATAGATGATGAACTCCAGTGAACCTCCTCAATAGCGCATTGTAGCTTCTGAAATGCTATTTTAAAACCTTCTTTGTCTTTAGTCTCGGCAGACTCCTGAGGGCGAATTCCTGCCTCTGGACCAGCTGGAGCTGGATGTTGGTTTCAGTACAGGAGCTGATCAGCTGTTTCTAGTGTCACCTCTCACTATCTGTCATGTGATCGACTCGAAGAGCCCGTTCTATGACCTTTCCCTGCGGTCCATGCAAACTGAGCAGTTTGAGATTGTGGTGATCCTAGAAGGCATCGTGGAGACCACAGGTAAGATCCATTCCAGAGCTCACATGCAAAAACACACTATTTTGTTTTTATATTTCTGTTTTTTTCTCCTTCTTTCCTTACATTTCCATTGACTTGAGATTTTTTGCTCATGCAGGGACTATTGCTGTTGTCGCTTACACTGTCTAATGGGTTTTTTTTTTTTTTTTCAGTTCAGATGAGAATTGCTATTTAGAAATGCCTACCTTGTTAAAACAAATTGAATAATGCCTTAATCATGTAAAGTGCTTTTATTTACATATTAGCACTGGTAGAGCAGCAAAGCAAGGTAAATGCATATGTCACAAACCCTTATCAGAATCTCTGCCCCTTCCTTCCAGGCTTAATTGTTCTTATAATCATAATGCCTTTATACCCATTTTTAAATGAAAATGGTTATGGTTTTTGATTTTGATTTCATTAAAAAGGAACTGACTGCAGGAATGAACTAAAGTTGTGTGTGAGGGAAACTGGAGAAACAGTGACGCACGCAATGCCGTAGGTTTTAGGTCTAAGGAGTCAAGTGCTTGGATTTGTCATTTCAATGTATTGTAAGAAGAAAATCTCGGTTCAAATGTGTCTTGTTGTCGCTGCTGCTGTTGCTCTTCATCAGACACGGTCACAGAAAATGAATGATCGTCTGTCTGTGTGTCACTTGAACATGCGAAATGAATTGACACATGTGCACGATAAAGCAAGAAAAATGAGTTTAAAGCTTGCCTCAAATGAGTTTTATAAGAGACAAAGCATAACTTGCAGCAGCGTGCCAGAGAACGAGAGATATCACTGTATGTGCAGGAATAACTCTAACGTTATAGCAGAGAACATGCCAGATGGACAGGAAGACCTTACCAAGTGCTCTGGGTAAAGCTAAGGCTTCTGATGCTTCAGGCATTCTGCACAGAGAGAGAGAATAGAGACGGACTATAGATATTGCAGAGCTATCTACAATATTATTTTTGTCTTCTGTACTATTCTTAAAAAAAGACAACGGTGTTGTTGGGGAGTTTTGAGTGGGTGTACATTGTTTAGTTCAGTGGGTGTAGGTGGCTCATCGCTGAAGTACCAGACTGACTTGTCAATGCTCTAAAGGAGTTGAGAATGTGCTTAGTGTTGAGCTAAAAATGCTATTAAAAAAAAAAAAAGAGGGAGAAAGCAAAAGAGAGAGAGAGAGAGAGAGCAACAGTCTCGTTACATAAGACGTGTGAAACATAAAGGGGATCTTTATTTAGCAAGCCGCATCTCGGTGGATTAACGTGGTGTAAGATCAGCAGACCTGTCAATCATAGGTGAGGTCTCCTGTACCTCCMGTGCCTCAGGCTTCGAATGCACCAAGTCATGCAAGTACACCAGGCATGTACTGTAGAGCAGCGCATGGGAAAAAAAAGAAATGCGAAACACACACGCTCAGCCATACCAAGCCCAATCAACACCTACACACCCCCAGACAGTTTCGATGTTTCGCACAGGCGCCACAGAATGTACAGTAGTTTCTGCGGCCGACAGGTCTTCCACATGAACGGTGCATGCACAGCAGCGAGCAGTCTGAATATTCCACCCACAGAAAGTGAGCGGATTTGTGGGTAAAAACAGAATTATGTACAGTTAGTCAGCACTCTGTTCTCCCCATTGTGAATCAGTTTCCATAGCAACTAAATCTCCTCCTCCTTAAGTGGGCTCAGTACAGTAAAGTCGCACAGCCTGTTTGAGGTACAGAGAAGTATGTGAGAGGAACACTGATCTGTTTTTTCCTATGTGTTTCTTATATAAACTCATAAACTAGTGATGGTACAATTTAACAAAGTCTGTTTTCAATCATAAGACAGATCCGTGTACGTTTCACTGTCATGGTATAGAAAGAAATACAATTGCTTATTGATGATGATAGTAATAATGACATAAAGATAATAAGATAATAATAATAAGGGCATAAAGATACGTATAGAAACATATGCAACTATTTAACCCCTAGCATCGTGCACTTTATTTGTATTTAGTTTACAAAATCTATACATGTAGATTTTCTATGTATTTGTATTTTATTTATTTTTAACAGTTATTTGTATTTATCATGAACCATATATTGTTCCATTTAATATCTACTAAATACATTTGTTTCTTACATCCCTTGCAGATATTAACAGATGCTYAATCATCACTCTCCTCTTTATTTCTTGAAGTAAATCACATACATCTTATCACGTTACTGAGAAACCACGACGCCTCCCGTGTCTAAGCTTGTCATCTCTGTGAAAAAAATAAGTAAGAGCTGCACATTTAACTGACCATGCAGTTTTCTTCTATATATGTTTTCGTGCAGAAATCCTTACCATAGCAACCAGACAGTCTATGTTTTTGTTCACTAAGGAACCCTTTAAAAAACTCTTAGGCTTTTTATTTTAGGCTTTATGAGTAGAAAAAAATAAAATAAAAATTAAAGTATGTAATTGTAACTATAGAATCTATAAGGTATTAGAGCAACTGTAATAAATGCAAACCTGTAATTCAACCTGTTGTCATAGAAAATGAATCATCACCGTCTAACCAATCAGAATCGAGAATGTGATTCAAGCAGGTTATTTAATTATTCTGCATATTCAAAATCATTATTATTATTATTATTATTATTATTTCGACACAGATCAAATTAATTTCATGTTAAATTAAAAGTATTTTATTTAGTTGCATTTTATTCAGTGTTAAATATTAGTCTTATTAATTAGGTAAACATAAATTACTTAGGTATTTAATACTTTAATTAAAAAGCCTTTTTTATTTATTTATTTATTTTTATTCCTGAACCAATACATTTTTTGAGTTTTTGAGTTGTCAGCTGAAAAGGTCAGTCAAACATGAAAAATACCAAAAAAAAGAACAGTAAATAACTTAATGAATAAAGCTTCTGGACACTTTTTTAGGAACACCTGCCCAACTTGAACATTGAATTCAGTTTGAATTCAATTTAAATTTCTGTAGCAACTTTACAGAATCCCCAAAAAATATGGAAATGTGTCTGAAATGTGCGAGAAAATATGTATGAATTCAAATGATCAGATTGTCCCTGATGAGCAAGCCGAGCGTGACGGTGGCAAAGAAAAACTCCCTGAGATGTCAATAGGAAGAAACCTTGAGAGGAACCAGGAACGGAGAGCAGGAATTGTTTACCACAGTCATGCAATCATGCGTCATCAGCACGGATAAATCTGGAAARAATTGTGGAGATCGAGGTCAAGAGCTTGATTTAATATTCATATCAAATATTAAATATCTCTGTGCCATCTCAGTGACTTTTTACATGGCATGGTTGTTGGTGAATAGAAGCTAGTTTGGGTGTTTTAGAAACTGCTGCTCCTATGGGATTTACACACGCAACAGTCTCGAGAGTTTACACCAAATGCAGAGGCAGTTCTGAGAGTATAAATGCATTGTTGTTGGTGTCAGAGGAGAATGGCCAGATGGGTTTGAGCTGAAAAAAAAGATACCTAAAAAGTACTTGAAAAAAGGTAACTCAAATAACCTCTTTTTCCGATGATGGTGAGAAAAACACATGGAACCTTGTGGCAGATGCAAAACGACCACATCGGGGTCCAGTCCTGTCTTTTTGTACGTTCTCGTTCAGCTTTCCTCCTCACTATGGTTGTAAAGTGGTTATTTGAGTTGTCAAGTGAGGCTGTTTTGTGTCTTTCACACCTTTTTTTTTCTGTAAACTCTATACTCTAGACTGGTGTGTGTGAAAACCCTGAAGCTTCTCAACCTGCTCATCTGACACTAACAGCCATGACAGTTTCACATTCCTCCCCAGTCTGAGGCATGACGTGCTCGTCTTCTAAATTTGTTAATCTGTGTATGCACAAATGTGTATGATCTCGGCCAAAAGGAAGTACTGATGCTGATTTTTAAAAAATTTTTATGTTATACATATAATACAGAAAACGTGTGCCAAAGAAGCTACAGTACTTCTAAACGCAGCATGGAAGTGACCAATATTGCTTCCCTAAAAGTTCAGCCATTTTGGAGAGATGATTTTCTATGTGCATTGTACTGTCTCGCTTTAAACAATAATCATTTAAGATGCAGATTGTTTATATTTCTTGAGTATTGATCCTACAATGAAGGATTCAAAAAAATCTGTAGTGTCCGTAACCATGTCAAATCCATGTTGCAATATCTTACCAATTTAGCATTTTAGAATGATACACTTTTGCAGGTTTATATTTTTTCTTGTGAAATCGAAATTGGTCAAATTTCAGCTGAACGACAATTAAGATCATTGAAAGATTTGAATTTTTTTTTTTTTTTTTAAAGTTACGGACACTACACCTACTGTACACCTGCCATTTTTCTTCCTTGTCCATGCTGCTCATAGCGTAGCGCTATGGTGTACAGGATTTAGATGGGAAAATCATGGAAAATTTCTTTCTTCCATTGACTATAAACTGGGACTCGTGTCTGCCTTCAACCTCCAGTCTGAGACGCGCTCATACTGTAGTGCATTCTCTGTAAACTGTAAACTACTCCTCTGTGGCTCCTCGAGACCTGATGCCTATTATATTACAGCCAATATTTTGAAAACTGCCTGACTCAGAGGAGCACATGGCACAGATTGTTCAGAGATTATATTAGCATATTGGAGAGGAAGTTTAGACTAAGTACAGTGCATACTATGTGTTGAAGTCTCTGGCCCTCTTTGTTACTACTCATGTCTTCAGCAGATGAATGCTTATTGGAGTTCAGGTTGCAATGTGGTGCAAAGCGCGCACTGAAAGCAAAATGAAAATCCACTGGCTTTGTGTGACCCTCCCTGAACACTGTGGTAAATTGGAGGAACGTGGCTACTCCTGGSCTGAAGTCTTGCCCCTTGTGTCAGTGAGTGTGTCGGGAAAACCGAGTTCAGCTGGATGGTCGATTCCAGCCAATAACTAAGCGTAGTGCCATGTAAGTCAGCACACACACACACAGACATACAGGAAGAGAAAGAGACTAATGAATAGGTGCAGAATGGCACACAAACTGACACGGCGATACAGATAAAGATGATCATAGTAGTGATAATGATTGGTAGATGTAGCTTTATAAAAAGAGGCATAAAGTACCCAAAGAAATCCTAGCCACCTGCAGAAGGATCGGGGGGGGGGGAGAGCAAGAGAGTGGCATGAGCACAGCAGACAAACAATGCAAGCGAGAAAAAAAGCGAGCGATGGCGAAGCATAGCGAGGGAAAGATGACAGAAACAGGTCAGCGAGAGCACCTCTGCGCGAACAGAGCTCTTAATGACGGTCACCATAGAAACACATTATCTCTGTTGGAAATATAAATTGCCCTCGTAACTGTCATCTGGCAGAGTGTAGTGATATGATGTTTTGGTTTGTTTGTTTTTAATCGGAACACGATGTAATACGCGCAAGCGCTTCTCRAACAATCGCTGTAATGAAATTTTATTGTAATGGCTGAATATGGGGTGATTATGTAAGCACCGTTATAGGAAAATCAGTCTGGACCCTCACTTGCCATGCACACGCACACACACACACACACACACACACACGCACACACGCACTAGAGCAGTGTTTCGGTGAACATCAGAAAGCCTGTTTAATATTTCATGAGCTGAATAATAACATTT
>QMIH01000667.1:221495-232648 GCA_003987875.1 Clarias batrachus | reverse complement strand
TATATATATATATATATATATATAGGTACAGATAGTGACATAGTGTTCTTCCTCTTGTATGTAGAGATGTCAGGAAAAAAAATCAGTTATGAATTTCTGATTCAGTTATGAATTTCTTAATATTTTGTGTATAAATTTGTGTATCGCCATACTGACCACAAAATCTTTATTATTATTATAAAAAATGTGTTTACATGTGTAATAGAGATAGCACTGTCTCCTTGCACCTCCGGGGTCCAGGTTYGATTCCCGTCTCATGGAGTTTGCATGTTCTCTCCCTGCGTGGTGGGTTTCCTCCCACCGTCCAAAGACATGCAGATGAGGCTAATTGGCATCCCCAAATTGCCTGTAATGTGTGTATATAGTGTGTGTTTGTGTGTGCCCTGTAAYGGATTAGCACACTGTTCAGGGTGTAGCCTGCCTCATGCCCTAATTCTCCTGGGATAGGCTCCAGGCCCACCACGACTCTAATTGATGTATAATAGAGATGCAGCATTTGATTGGCCGGTTTGATTGGCCAAGACCGATCAGCCTTGAATATAAGCGGTTTTGTGCCGAGTGCACGAGCATCCAAGTGGTGCAACAGAATGGTATAATTTTGTGTTCCATTATCCAAAGTCGTACACATTAAAAAAGCCTCCGATCAGACTTTTTTCTCCAAAATCTGTGAGCTAATTAGTCTCAGTCGCACACATTGCACATGCATACACCAATCTCTGATTGTGATACTTAGAGCTTGGCAATATAAATCGAAACTGCACCCAGGTATTGTGATAACATGGTATCAGGTGGTGACTGGTGATTCCCAGCATTCACAAGTCCACTAATGTTTTAACTGTGATGGCTTGGAAGAATAATGCATAGAAGGAAATAATTCTGCTGTACTCTTCCATTACTGGTTTTTTCGATCCACAGCTTTGTTCTCCCACATAAGTAAAGGACGAAAGGCGTTCACAAGTAATTTGGACRGAAATGCATCTTTCCTATCGATGGCTGATCGCAGGTTCAAATCCCAATTATGCTACAACTATCCATGACTGAGTGTCAGAAGAACAAAACTCTTCATGCTTTCAGRGTTTGAAGGATGGCATAGTCTCTCATTTGTCGATGAGAGTAATACCAGCCAATCTTGTTCTCGGKTCCGCTGCCTCGTGACGCAGCATAAGCAGCAGTTTGAACAGACAGTGAATGTTGGCTTGGCAGTCTCAGAGAAGGCACACTCCATACATTAGCTAGAGGGACAATTGGCACGAGCAAATGGCAGGATAATCTGTACGCCTTATAATCCGAAACAAGGGTGGTGAAGATGGTGATAGTCCCCGAAAGCCTATCAGTGTAACACAGCATGACATTCTGTTACTTTGCCGCACTACAACATGCACGGTTAATATAGCAGAAAGGGAGGCAGAGCGAGAGGGTGCGTATTCGGAGTTTGTGTGTTGGTTGTCGAGAAAACTCATTTGTCAGTGCAGTTTTACTTCACTGGGTCATTTATTAAACAGCAGTCCTTACTCCCCTGCGGGACTCCTAATACCCTCCTATTAGATTTGTTCTAACACTGACTCTGTCTGAATGCCTGAGAACCTTCACGTACCCTCTATAGATCCTCCATTGTCTGTTTGACCTCAGCAACAAGCAAATGTTGCTGAAAGGACCAGACACAGCTCTGAATACAGCGTGTGATTAATGGTTATTTGGTGAAAAGAAATAAGTTTGGCATGCTCCGTATATTCTGTATATTTATCAGACAAGAAACACCTTCACGCTTTTCGTTTTGTTTTTCCATCTTATTTGACGAGATAGAGAAACGTACTCTTTCTTCATTTCGATGAAGAATCTGTTAATAGTAGCTGCTTTACGTGCTTTAATTAAGGTGATGCAGTGTTGCTGAGCCACAGATTTAACGAATTTCCCTCTGACAAAGCTCTTGTTTTCATGCAACCAAATGGACTGTGAACAGACGTTCCCGTGGGTGTTGCTCAACAGAAAATGTTACTCCCATGTGCATGTTTATGTGTGTGTGTGTGTGTATGTGTGTGTGTGATAACAGTACAATTCATTCTTACTAACAAAGAGTGATACCATTCCAAAGGTTATTAGCGTAATAATGAGAAAGTTTCCGCGCTGTCCAATCCGATTAAGAGATTTATATTTCTGATAAGTAATTTACAGGTGATTAGGAACAAAAAATCCATGAAAAACCTCGAAAGGAACCGTAATCAAAAGGGAGCCCGTCCTCCTCTGGGGGACACAGGATAATGCTCAGAGCATTTTAGCCATTACTTGTTTTGCTGTTTTTTTTTATATATACTGTACTATACTGTATATAAAGATATATAGGGCTCAGGGTTGTGCAGTATAGAGTCATATCTCTTTTTTTTTAGCACAAATAATATAGGCAATATAATGAACTGAATTTTAGTGCATTTTTACCACCTTCCCAAACACGGCAGAGTGAAAAATTAGAAACTGGGTCACGAAGCTAAAGAAATGGCACAAAGACAGACAAACATGTGTTTCTTTTGTTGTTTTCGGGTTGTTTCTATAACCAATAGAAATATAATTATATGCTCAATTCTACATTTTTGTAATTTTCATTCACATGTTCTGGGAGTGGTAAGATTTTCCCCGTTATAATAATGGAACTTTTGTTCTACCTGACATATACGAAAACCCAAATACACAGTTTGAAGTGAAGCACCCGAGGGTCTTTTATATAAGCACATGCTGTATGTATTTCAAATATTTATGTATTTATTTTATTTATTTATTTTCTTTTATTTATCGTTATTGACCTATGCTGAGTTGGCAGCCCGTATCTGTGCCGCTTGGGTTTTAAGGGTTAAAAAACTTTAAACAGACTTTATATTGCACCAACATTCTAATTACTTATTTTGAGTGAGCAATTATTTTTAATTGTGCTATTGACAGATTTAAGCCTATTGATTTTTCCATTGATTTTTAGATGTCGTGCCATCATGGGGCAGTTTGCTCATTATGATATAGTTCTATTTACACTTCGTGGTCCAAACGGGAGGGTCAAAAGGCACTAATAGAGTTCCACTGGGCCAGAAMATACATTGATTACTCTATATGAATGTTTTCAGTGAAGGAAGGGCAGCACATTTAATTATAGGGTGGAAAGCGTTACCTGATTTTTACCAGGGTTTTTTTTTCTAAGCCAGTTTAAATATCGTGTACTTTGTCGCTACAACAGTCTTGTTTTAAGGCAAATAATCGGAATTACATTTAATAAAATTCCACCAACAAGGGTAAAGTGTATCTATTACTGTATATGATGCAGAATGTGTCTTCTTTTTTCCCATTCCTGAATATTTTTTTCGTTTGTGTGGTTTTTGGTCTGGTTCATGAAGCTACTGTAGTAAAAACAAGCTGCTAGGCTACATCATTGTTGAGCGTATGCTGGCATGACAATGCTCAACAGGTCCATTATGGGCTTAATCAAAAATTCACTAGATATAGGCCTACAACATACGTAGAATATGATTAGGACTCAATATGCCATGTTCTTATTAATGCGTCAATAAAATCTACGGTCAAAGCCAGTGCAGATAGTAAGTTATAGCGGATTACACTATAGAAGAGTAGTGACAAATAGCCGCATGCGTATTCCTCAGTTTATTTGTTCAGCTTTATATGAGCAATCTGTGGTGTAGGAAATAGATCACTCAAATTAATACGAGAATATTTGAAGGTTTGCAGATTTGACTGCAAAATGAGAGAAATCTGGCAGTTTAGAGCTAAATTAGTTTTTGCACAAGTATTCCAATCTAATAAAGGATATTTTGTGCATGTTTTCCTTAAATCACAGGGATGTAACACAGCAAAATATTATGTCATAATTGTTTCCGTGTATAATGTTTTTTTTTTCCTGCAAAACACTATAAATCCACCTCCCACAGTTTTTTTTTTTTTTTTAAAAACAGCTTACAGTTTTGTTTGTGAATATGCACTTCAGGATCAGTGATATTTTTGTTCAGGATTTATTTATGCTTTTTATCTGTATGATTTATGCAGCTGATGCTTTGATTGTGTTTTGGTTGTGAGTCATATTGACAGCAAATTGGAAGAAGAAGAAAATGTTTTCATTTGTGTTGACACGAAACCTTTTTTAATGACGAAGATTGTTAAAGATGAGATAGAAACATTAAGAACATCACAACATTATAATGAATCATCAGCATTGGCATCAGTAGCACATCTATCACTTTCAGCATATCAAAGGAGTCCATGAGTGCTGAGGAAACTGCAATAAATATGCAAAGAATATACAGCAGCCTGTGCTGGTCAGTGTTMTCACAAAAAATACAAACAGATTTCAGATGAATTTACGTCATTGACGGCAGCTCACATGACACGGGGGGGTTGGTGTAGTGGTTAGCTCTCTCGCCATGCACCTCCTGGGTCTGGGTTCGATTCCCAGCCAGGCTCGATTCCCGTCTCTGTGTGCATGGAGTTTGCATGTTCTCCCCGTGCTTGGTGGGTTTCCTCCGGGTACTCCGGTTTCCTCCCACAGTCCAAAAACATGCAGGTTAGTCTAATTGGTGTTCCCAAATTGTAGTGTATGTGTGTGCCCTGTAATGGATTGACTACCCCGTCTTGTGTCTCCTGGGATAGGCTCCAGGCCCCCCATGACCCTGAATACAGGATAAAGTGGTATAGATTGTGAGTGAGTGATCACATGACAGAGTGATGTGATTGATTTTTTATTTTWTTWTTTTTTTTTGCTTGAGAGTTGTGCTATCAAATGCATTTATTCACTGCTGCATTTTACCTATGCCTATGCTCACCTTTGCCAAATACTTTGGGAGTGAGAGTCCAAAAATCATGTTTATCTTGTTTTGCGGTGAAATCCGTCTTCAATAAGATCTGATATTTCTAACTGCATGCTGGTAAACTTTTAATCAAAAGTATACACTTGGTTTCACTGCTTTGTCAAAGAATTACTTTGATTTCTATGCATGTCTGTTGGTTTCTGTCAGGCATGACCTGCCAAGCAAGGACATCATACACAGAGGACGAGGTCCTCTGGGGTCATCGCTTTTTCCCAGTCATCTCTCTCGAGGAGGGCTTCTTCAAGGTAGACTATTCGCAGTTCCATGGTACATTCGAGGTACCCACGCCTCCGCACAGCGTCAAAGAGCAGGAGGAGAGCTTGCTGCTGTCCTCGCCGCTCACCGCCCCCTCACTCTGCCACAGCACGGGAGGTCTGACCGAAGGCAGCAGCACTGTGGACGGCCTGGAAGCTCTTCAGAGCGATACAGAGACCGGCTCAATTAACATGGCCGCCCCGTTAGCCAGCACCAAGCTCCCAGCTAAGTTACAGAAGCTTACGGGAAGGGACGGCATGCCACGCAAGCTGATGCGCATGAGCTCTGAGATCACGTACAACCTGGGCGATCTGCCCGTCAAGCTCCAGCGAATTAGCTCAGCCCCCGGGGTAGCCGAGGACAGGCTGCCACCAATCAGCTCATTGCTCAGCCCGGTGGAGGACAAGCTGCCTTCCAAGCTAGGTCTGATTGGGGGAGGCATTGACCACATCAGCCAATCAGTGACGGACCTGCCACCAAAGTTGCAGCGGCTGGCCGGAGGGATAGGAGGAGTCGGGGTTGGCATCGGAGGAAGAATGGACGGGCACCTGCCTCCCAAACTGCGAAAGATGAACTCCGAGAGATTTACGGGGTTAAGTCTGAAATGAACACCCCTCGCTTTCAGTACTTCATTTACCTCCTTTGTAAACTGGACAATAATGTTATATATGGAAGAATTTATATATGAATATACCTTTGACCTAATATTGCTTAACACAATCTGGCATGTTTTTTTTTTTTTTTTTCGTTTTGTTTTGTTTTGTTTTCACAAAGAGCATGAAATACAGGCACATATCCAGGACACTATTCATGAACCTAAGAAACATTATTAAAGGCATAGTCTACAGCTTTTAGATTACTCACTATTCTTATCAAATGTTAATTATTATGTTCTAATGACGCAGCATACATAGTCAAATGTTCTTGATCTAAGAAGTCAGTGACTCCCTGCGTGCCTGATTTAGCCGTCTTTCTTTGTGTCCCGTGTTGGCTCAAACAGTTAAGGCTCTGGGTTACTAATCAGAAGGTTAGGGGTTCAAGCCCCCTGTGCCGCCCCGTTGCCACTGATGAGCCCTTGGGCAAGGTGCTGCATCCTGGCTGACCTGGCACTCTGGCCCCAGCTTCCTTACTGGGATGTGTGAAAACATACTTTCACTGTGCTGTAAGGTACATGCGAGAACTATTTTGAATCTTAAATTTCATGTTCTTCATCTATTCCACAAGAACCACAAATCACTTTTTAATATCGACAAGTCACTTCCAATAAATGAATATTCACTTCGGACATTTCAATATCCAACAGATCGCCTCAAGCTCGTGGTTACTTTATTGCATGTTCAATATCTATTCATAACCAAAAACATATGATCTCAAATCTAAGAATAAGCCTTAACTCGTATGCTGTTTTTGTTAAGGATTGTGTTTCTTTGTTTGATGTGTGACAGGGCACGTTCATGTGTGACGTATTTACTCACCGTGATGGCCTGCTTCCTTGGATATGAGTCTAGAGCATAAAATTGTGTTTGTTTTTCTCACATATTTTTTACAACTATCTTCTAACCTTGTAATGGTATCGTTCTGGTTTTGTGTTTTGAAAACTGAAGCAATAATCCTTCGGATTTTCATGATACCTTGGACTCTACACAGTATCTTGTACTTGTGTCATGTTAACGTTTCGGTTTCAGTACATTAAGAACCACGACCGACCGCGTCAAATTATATGGAGTTTATAAACCCTGGAATAAATGATGTTGCACAGATATTAGTGTCTGAATCCAGACGGCGGATGGTAGACAGCTTTCCCGAATGACGACGCTCTTACTCAACTATCACTTTTGCTTACTTAAATATCATCCGTTTTATTGGCCATTACTACCCAAAATGTCATACTTTAAATTTGTCGTCTAATACGGAACTGCATGATGCACTTTTTTTTTTCGAAGATGGAAAGCAAAATACCATCAATCACTATAAATCATTTCATCGTTAATCGTACACCATCTTTAAATGAATGCTACTTAAAGAGAATATTAACCAGACATTGTTCATTGTGACTAGCTTACCAACATCATTGCTGTATTTCTTTTTATTCATAAAGCTCTTTATATTTTCACCGTGTCGCCTCTCTGTGTTTACAAGCATGTGACTATGATGGTCAGGACTGCAATGCTAGAATGACTAATAATTAATAACAGCCTTGTTTACATCCAGGGACAATATCGAATGGGACGGTTAAAACAATTCTACAACATACATCTACCTACCAATAGGCCCTATATTAATATGRTGAAMCGTTTATGGGCTAAAYGATGTGCTGAAGGAGAACACTCAATTACAAAAGAATTACACAACAGTATACAGTATGTGTCCTTTCTTATTGCTAGTCAAGTGTTTCAAATACATTCGAATAACAAGAATTGTAACCAGAAAAGCTCAGCTTGCCACTTTGCATCTTGTTTTGTTCCAGCAACATTAAAGTTAGTTCTATAACTTGTCATGTAACCTAATTGGGCTATGCCGGCTTAGTCTATTAATCACCAGGTTCTCATAATATTTTAACCAGACGTGTCTGAGAAAGTAACCAGTTTTATTAATGTCTATTGCACCCAATGTTGAGTTTAAGCCTTCTCAACTACATCTACAGTCTGGGTCTTGAAAGAAATCAGCTCCAACCTCTATTCCAGTCATGCACTGTATTTTCACTTTTCTTGTTTACAACCATTTAAAACCTAACTACTTATACCAGACAGTCCTTTTTTCATGAATTCATACTACATATGACATTTTTAACCTACTGATCAAGGGACTTTTTTTTTTTTTTTTAATAAATTGTTTAATTTAAAATAAAGTCCTTTTAATTTCATTAAATTMTGTCATGTGAATCAACATTATTTTGGATTTTTGGATTTGTGTTGTGTAAATTCAGCAATAATTCCAAGTAGGAATTAGAGTAAAATTTCAATATAGGGGAAAAATGTATATCTATATATAAGTACTTTGTTGGGATTTAAATGTGATACAGTATTCTCTCCACCATAATAATTTTATTCTAAAGATAGACTTATACTATAACTATTATTATTATTATTATTATATTAAGAAATTACATAAAGAGCAAATATCCATGTAACCCAATAGATAAGACTAAACCCTTTAAAAACTGAAAAGTGTAAGGAAAAATCTTGACAGTGAAAACTGAGAAGAGGAAGAAAACAACGCAAGACATTTTTGAAAAGTGAAAATAAGTGCTGAGTGCTGTAAAGTTCCTCTGCACTGAAATAATCTCACGGCAGAAATCCTCAGACTTATTAATATGTTACCTCTCCACAGGAGGCCAATATCCTGAACTTTATCTGCACAGAGCTAATTATGAAAATGTCTCGGTGTGTCGGTGCGAAGGACCGATAAAGTTACAGAGGAATTACTGGCAACCACCTGTTAAGACGGGTAGAAAAGGTTATGAAAATGTATATGATAAATTAGCTTAACCTGAATATTCACATGTACATGTACAGTTATAAAACCCTTATTCAATCGATGCAAGTGCAACCCCTGTATCACCTAATATGTCCAGTAAACTCCAGTAAAACAGAACGTTTCAGAGGTTTTAAACACCCTGGTGAACTACTAACAATTACATCTGAATAAAATGATCCGCGGCGCCACAGTGGCATAGGGGTTAGCACAGTCACATTGCACCACACGGGTTGGAGGTTCGATTCTCGCCTCTTGTCTGTGTGAGTGAAGGTTGCACGTTCTGCACATACTTTGTGGTTTTAGTCCAAACACATGTGGCTGATTGTCATTTCCAAATAGTGTGTGTGTGACGTCACATAGGATACGTGGTATAAAAGTATTGAATTTATGAATCAGCAACAATTTGTTTATAAGAATTTCCAGTCGTAGTGGAAATTTAAATATATTTTGTTAAGAGAATTAACTTTTTAATTAACACTTTTTTCAGCTTTTAATTAAAGGTTTGATTAAAGGTTAGAGCTCTCTCATATTTACAGTGGGTGAGATTAACCTAAGCAAATGCAAAATCATTTTCTAAAATGACATTTTTGGCCATATTTATACAGAGTGACAATACGTCTGGAGCTGGTGATTATCTTGTCACAAGAACAGCTAGAAAACTAATTATAGGGGAAACAAAACTAAATCATGATTCAGAAATTTCTATGTCGCACAATACATGTTTAGGTTTAGATGCAATTTAAAGAACAATTTCACAGAAATACAGTATTGTTTTATTGTTGTAACAAAAATAGTTGGTCAGGTAATATTTATATTTTTCCTTTTATTATATCAAATAAATAAACAAAATTTTCTTTTTACTTACATCTTTGCAAAATATTTTAAATGACAAATATTAACATATTAGTTGATTCCAGACAGTTTTGTAATAATTATAAAATAGCAACAGTATAATATCAGAATATCCATGATATTCCAGAAAAGCATATTGTGACGTAATTAATAATGATTACTATATAATATCATCATAACACCAACCTGTTTATGAAATGATMTTTAAGATGCAYGCAAAATCAGAAAGTACTATATGATCTTTATTCCTCTGACCTGCTGATGGAAAGGTGTCTCACCAAATGAAACACTTTAGTTTGTACCTTTTTTTAACAATGTAATACCTATTGACTTAATGGCATACCAAAATGTGGTGTCAATAACCGGTCCTTGTCCAGTTATAGTCTTAATGGAACAATTGGTTTTCAGATGAAAAGAAATCCCAGCATGTATGAAATAGTTCATACCATACACAGCTGCCTCCTTTATGACAAACAAGACATAAGATTTTACAGACAGCAATTCTGTACTGACAGGTGCTGCCTTCTAGTTTCCTGCTGATTAGGAAAATGTGCCCAGATGTTTTTTTGTTAATTACCTGGAAAAGCCTGAGTTGGCACAATTTGGTAACACTCAAATCAAAATTCAGCAATTACCAATCACAAATATAAAGCTGGTAAATTACTAAAGCATTAATGCTGGCAGTGTGGTTGCCATTCTAGGCCCTTCATTTACAAGTTTTTGCAATTTCTTAATCCTGTATATGCAAAGGCATGCTTTTTTAAGCCATAGCTCATTAAGCAAAAGATGCTTCCTAGGCATAATTAAGACTTGAAAAAAAAGACAGTGTGTGAATATTTGGTAAATTATTCATGCCTCCTAAAAAGCATAACATTCTGACTTAAAACCTACGACGGCATGTCTCTTAATCAGACATTTTTTATGGACGTTTTATGGTACTTTTCTGTTCAGATCTTCACTGAAAGGCTATTTATTCATAAATTATACACCGGAGTGTTCAGAATTTAAATAGACAACTTTTACACCCTCAGACTTAAATTGCACAAGACCTTTCATATATGAATGAAAAGAAATGCATTGGCACTTAAAATAAAACCCATTCCCCTATGCTGGCCTTTGTGATAAATGAGTACATTGTTTACATAGGATTACGAAAACATGCGCTTCATCTTATCAAGACCTTTTATCTAATTGCTGTTGAAACTAATCAAATTCTTGCAGCATAGCTCTGCCTACTTCACCGCCTCAGTAAGCTATGCTCTGGGCTTTATCTCTGATCAAATGGGAAAAGTGATTATTTTAAAGGTCTAAGGGTTTTTTTTTTTTTTTGTGCAGGCAGAAAGTGGCTGAACACATGACTTAACGTAATTGGATTCTATCAAGGGTGAAGATGCATAACAAACATATCAGGCAGTAATAACTGACACATGACAAATTTATTTCAGGTTGTTGTTTTTTGTTGTTGTTGTTTTTCAAATTTAAAAAACTTGGTAATTTTTTTAATGTCTCCAATAGACTATGCTCTTTTTTACTAGTTCATTAATTTGAGCTTTTTAGACATAATTTTTAATTTGACAAAATATTTTTGCATGAATTACCTGAAATAGTATACATTTCACAGAATAATAATACACTATTTACCTATGATGTCCTATTCTGCTGATAGTAAATCTAATGTATTAATAAAACCAAGCACTAAATTGAGCCTTTTTT
>QMIH01000667.1:164810-187246 GCA_003987875.1 Clarias batrachus | reverse complement strand
AATCATTCGAGAATCTCAATCCAGGACAGTTTAGCACATTCTGGAAAAAGTTTTGTGATTGTTTTTGAAATTAAGTCCCCTTAACAAAAACATGTCATTCACGTTTAAGAAATGTTTCTTTGTTACCAAGTAACACAAATAACTAGTGTATTAAAGGAGTAAGGAGTGAAGGTGAACAAACAGTACCAGTCAAAAGTTATTTATTTTCTACATTCTAGAACAAAACACGTGTTATTTCATAGTTTTGTTCTAGAATGTAGAAAAATGTATTTCATACAGTAATTTCATACAGTCTGTAAATAAAAGTCAGTTGTTATAAGTTTTAAGAGACAAAAAGGTCAGCTGTTGTGGCACAGTTCTTGCATGAACAGTTCAAGTACATTGTCAAGTGCATTTGCAAGCACCATGATGAAACTGGCCCTCATGAAGACCATCTCAGGAAAGCAGGAGCAAAAAAATGATCTCTGCTGCAGAGATGTTAATTTAGAGTTACCAGACTCAACAATCACCAATTAACAAACAGCACTTGAGATCAGAATCATTATGAAGGCTTTACAAAGTATAAGTAGCAGACACATCTCAATAKCAACTGTTCAAAGGAGATTATTGCATATTTTAGATGCCTTCATGATTGTTTTRCAATAAAAATCAAAGAAGAGMATGGAATTACACAATGTGTCCAAACGTTTGACTGGTCGTGTAACTTAAATTTTTCATTTGTTTCAAATTGAATCGTTTCCCTCTTTTAGTGGAAATCCAACATATTGTATTGAGCTCAATAACACTGCTGTCTATAAATGGTGCTGACCTGCTGGCGGAAGTTTCTGAACCAGAAAGGACTATTRCACAGATTTAATTCATAAAGCTAATATTTTAAAAGATGCGTTATGTTTCAAAGATTAGTGCTAGAACAGTAAATAGTTGTCATTTTAATGGTTAAAGTCACTAAATGCAGAATGTAAGCAAAGAAACGTAATGCTCAAATAACCGACATTATAATGTTATAGCAATCTTGTCAAACCCCTGCAACGTATATTAAGTAAAAAAATACTTTGAGATTTATTTATTTCAAAACGCAGCACTAGCCGAAAAGCATTCTGGAAAGATTTAGACAGTTTATTCGTGTCTCTCTGTGTTGACGTTTTGCAGGCTTAGCATGGAAGCTAACCCGCTGGTCAWACCAAGGGCAGAGAGAACGTCTCGGCATTTTACACTCCACACTCAAAACAAGAAACACGTATGTAGTTTTCCTGCACAATGTTACAAACAACCATAAGAAGCCAGTGATATTGGTTAAACAAATCGTGTATCTTACCCTGACGCTATTTGGCCTTCTGGACCAGAACAGCGCAACCGTAATACATTCACTTATGAAGGATGTTTCAACGCGATATGAATCCCACCTGTATCCGAACAAACCCAGTATCCCTAGCTAGGATTGGTTGGTCCTTAACACACACAGCCCGCCCCTAAAGATGTAACCGTATTTCATTGACGGGTTGTTTTTTGGGTAACTGAGCAGCCAATCCGAASATTTCTTATTAAATACGGGTGGGAGAAAAACACATTTCGTGATGACGAACTTTGACTTTAATTTWAAACATAAAATTATAAATACAATTTCAATTCATACAGTGACATACAGTTATATAAATAAAAATATTTTTATGTAAACAATTTMTTATGCGCCGCCCTATAAATCATAAGGTCAGAGATTAACTTCCGTTGATTAGCTTTTTCATCAAAATGTAAAACACATTATAGAATTTAACTTTAATACAGTTTCCGGTCTATTAAACCATTAATTCAACCTGGACCTTATTTTATGTATGTAAAAAARGCGTAAGGTTTGTTCAGAGTTTCGTATGTTTCGAGATGGAATCACATGACCTTGTAGAGGACAACAAATAAAACCAAACATTTTAATTTAGTTAAGATGCTTTCAATTTAAGTGTTAGAAAAGTAAACCATGGATGATACAGACAGAGGAAACGGGTAATCAGTAGGAGGAGTCCCGGCGTTAGCAGTGTATAAAGGCGTCTMCGAGCTGCTTTCTCGTTCCTTCGCTCTTCCCTTAAGCCCGCACGCTCCTCTTTGTCCACGTGTACTCCAGCCTCTATTACAACAATGGGCTTCGGTGATCTGAAAACTCCTGCAGGTCTTAAAGTTTTAAACGATTTTTTGTCAGATAAAAGCTATATCGAGGGGTGAGTCGCTTTAAACGCGTTGTGATCATGATTTAGCTGTATGTTACGCTCTGACTACCAGGCCTCAGCTTGTACAGCCCGTATGCGCGCATATACTTGATTTTACGGCAAACCTTAAGTGCTTTGGGGGAACGGAAAACCTCTTCTTTTGTATATAAAAAAATGTAAAAAGGTTCATTAAAACTGATMAATGAATACAACTTTGTAAATATTACGTGTAGATATCAAGAATGGGTTCCTCTGCTTTTTATCCAGCCTGGGCCTTTATTTTCAGAGAAGGCGACAGCTCCCCCTAGCGCTTGCTGGTTACCGTAAATCCCTGTATATCTCGTTTTTCACTTCGAACTGGGTGATCCACAATGCGATTCTGTSTGTGTATTTTGTGCAGCCGTTTATTTTCTAAAATTCTAAAACGATTTGGGCAAGAACAAAATTTTCAAGCATGTATAAAAATGTTGATGTACATGTAATCATAAAGTTATCACTGCATAAACTTTTTCAAATATGAGTGTTATAGGAGATCAGTAGTATCTTCAAAAAGTGATACAATTTTCTGGTTTTGCACTAATAAATACAATTTGTCCCTTTTTGTTTTTAGAAGAATAATTGAGCTATTGTAACTTAAGATTATTCTCTGGTTTTATTAGGCATGGCTAACCCGAAATGATTTTAGTGTTTTTGTCAGGGATCATTTACAACAATATTATCACATGAACATGGATTCATTGCACCACAGGCACAGTCTATTGATGGATAAGTGGAGGCAAACAATTGCAATCTTTTGCATTCTAAACCTAAGTCTTATTCCTTTCTATCCATCCATAGTACATGCATTGATCAACTACAAAATTATATCATAGGATACACTTGGCTAAAGGTCTTCAATAATTGTCTATGAAAGCTTATAATCAGAACGTAATCAATATATTGTGATTTCTTGAATATTTCCTGAAACATTTGTACTTGCTTGATGCAAAAATTTGTTGCTTTTTGCCTTGTAGCTATGTACCATCCCAGGCTGATGTTGCAGTATTTGATGCCCTGTCTGGTGCCCCATCTACAGACCTGTGCCATGCCCTTCGCTGGTACAACCATATCAAGTCTTACCAGAAAGAGAAAGCCAGGTAACTGTTGTTTTATTGCACAAGAAAAAACTAGAATTATCCCCAGTTTGTGATGAGTTTTCTCACCATCTTTCGCCTGAGTAGATGATGCACAATCATTTAAACCCTGATGTACCTGGGAAGCATTTGATTACTTGTGTGACTGTGTTCAGGCATATGGAACTTACTCTGCCTTGTCTGGCTTTTTCAGCCTCCCAGGAGTGAAGAAGCCTCTCGGTCAGTACGGCCCTGCTGGTGTGGAGGACACGACCAGTGCTGCTGCCCCTGCGAAACAAGAGGAGGAGGACGATGATATCGATCTGTTTGGTTCTGATGAAGAGGAGGTCMGTTTGATGGCATTTAGGGATGTTCTAGCATTTAAAGATGTTCTTCTGGTTACATGATGAGTTTTTATCACCATCTTTCGACTGATGTTGTGATGGATCTTTTTATACCTGATTACCAGTCTTTATGGAAATGGCCTGTTTAGGTCTTGTTGCTCTGAGTGAATTAAACCCAGATCCCCAAATGTCACAGGATGAAGAGACCAAGAGGATCAAAGAGGAGAGATTAGCAGCCTACAATGAAAAGAAATCGAAAAGTATGTTTGCCTTTCTTTCTTTTGCACTACATGTATATCATTTTGGACTGGTTACTATAATGATGGATCTTATCACCATCTTTCGGCTGATGCATTGAATGATGGACACTTTTTATTCTTGACTGAATTCTAGCCAGTTTCCTACACCACCCAAATTCCCAACTTTTTGTGATTTGCTGTTTTTTTACATGTGGGATTTATTTATTTTTAATCCTCCTGCAGAGCCAGCCCTAATCGCCAAATCCTCCATCCTTCTGGATGTCAAGCCTTGGGATGACGAGACGGACATGTCCAAGCTTGAGGAGTGCGTACGCAGCATTGAATTGGATGGTCTGGTTTGGGGCCAGTGTAAGTCTGCTGTTTATATTTCCCAGTTTAACACGCGCTATATTTTGGGTTAATGGTTTTACAGTACTTAACTGATTCCTGGACCTGGTGTGGCCACAGGCCTGTATGACATTTCACCAGTCAGCTAATTAAATCATTCCTAATAAGTCTCTATATTAAAGCTAGAAAAAAATGCTAAAATGTACTGGACTGAGGATTTTCTGGGATTGGGAATCAATGTTACAAGAAATAAATTGCCGTTGTTTTGAATCCCTTCACAGCCAAATTCTTACCAGTCGGCTATGGCATCAAGAAGCTGCAGATTGCGTGTGTGGTGGAAGACGACAAAGTTGGAACCGATCAGCTGGAGGAGCTGATCACGGCTTTTGAAGACTATGTGCAGTCCATGGATGTGGCAGCTTTCAACAAGATTTAAAACCCCACAAATGTTGAGCACAATAAAATAGCACTTCAAACATGTTTTCTGTCCTCTATTTTTGGTAAAATTGATCTGATGGGGCGCAAGCTCAGTGTGGCTGTCAACCTGGTAGTTTCTTTCCCAGCTTCCTTTAACTTCTGTTTAATGGCGGTTGGAATCCAGTAGGTTGGTTACATTACAGCCAAATGTAGGTCTCCCTCATCCTCCTGGCCTCTTAAAATGGTTTTACAGACCAGCCTTTCTTAAAACATCTAATGCATATTTCCCTGACCCACTCTTGTCTTGTCTGCTTTATTCTTGACACATTTCCCTCTCGGTACATCACCGCCACATATATTGTATCTCTCTCTCTCCTTGGGTTCCTTGTAACTTTGACTTGCCAGTCCAGTTTTTCTTCAAATGTTAACTGTTTAGTTTACCAGATTAACGAGTTCACTTACTACCGCTAGATCAACAAACTTTTTCTRTATATATTTAAAAAAAGAACCGAAATGTCTTGTAGATTAATGCATCTGCTGCAGTGAGAAATTAGTCTGCATACGACTCATGATAGAAACAGGAACTGACTGATTACTCAGGCGACCTGGAATATCAATAGATTAAGTTATAAAGCTATAAAGGCACCACAAATCTGTATCATCCTTTGAGTCGATTTTATTGAGCKCGGATAAAAGTTTCCCCTTCATTCAAAGGCGGGTTGTGAGGAACAGGGAGGTTTCCCGCGCTTTCTAATGACGTCATGCCCGGAAAGAGCTGCGCCAAATACGGATGCCGATGGGATCTGAAAGTAGCATTGTCAATCAGGTGAAAACACCTACACAGCTCGGCTTATTGTTCTCGCAGCTAACTTTCATTTGCACTTTAATATATCCAGACATGTGTTGCTCTGGTGGCATGTCACATTCACAGAATGAATAAATCGCTAGACCTGGCGTCGTGCTCCATACCAGTGGCTTGCTAGCAGCCAATATGGCTGAAACATCCGCGAGTGTGTTTAACTTAACGCTTTTTAAAACTCTTATAAATGTGTTACAAAGCTAACGATTGGGAAAAAACGTATGATGTTAGGTGATGTAACTGTGTTAAGCAAATTACGTCTGTTAGCGAGACTTGTTTCAGGTGATGCTAGCTTTAAAAAAAAAAATGGTTGCGTCCCAAACACACGGCGTACCTACTGAGTAAGCGCACTCCAGTGTGAGTCTAAACAGGGGCTTTATAATGTTACTGCTCCCTACATGCCCAACTATGTGTAGACATAACGCGCGTGCAGGCCAAGGGTAACTAGCTAACCGAGCTAATTTGCCCTTTTAGTGTTTGTGACAAAAACAAGGTGGCTGTTTGTATAGTATGGAAGATTGATGCTAAAACTCCTAATTTTCTAAAAACAATAAATATGTTGTGGGAAGAAACGTCGTATTATTYAACTCACATGAGGTGGAAGTTAAGCAAAATATGTGTTTGGAAATCTGTTCAGTAATGGCTGAGAAAGATGACAGTCCAAAATGTCTTTATTGTAGCTTTGTGTGTGTGTGTTGCTATCTTTCAGATGTGACCTGTAAGTTATCTCATGTAGTTCTTTGAGACATTGTGTATGCAGTTATGTGATTTGAAATCCCTGTGAAGTTCACCACCATCACCTCCTCCTGAGGTCAGTGTAATCTTACTGTATCATCCTCCTTCGTTTTTTTTCTTTTTTGTTTTTTAGCACTTTCTAATATTATGTCAAAGAGAAAACCGAACTCTTATTGTTTTCAGACAGTGATATGCCTCTGGAGGAGGGACCTGCACCCACTGCTGAAAGTATGTGTAATAATGATTTCTGTTACCTTGTCTTTGTTATATTTTTTCTGCTTTAGGTGATCTGAGAAAACCTGTCACATGGTTGACTTGTTTTATTTTAATAATAATTATTATTTTATTTATTTAATTAATTAACTATTTACGATATTCAAGGGTGAGTCACAAATGATCCATCCATGGGTTATATTAAAACTTCTTTTTGGAAGCACTGATTTATCAGCACTTTCCGTTCAAGGCTCCTGTCTCCCCACTCACTGCTGTAACACCGTGCATGAACATGTTACATCAGTTCATKTGTAACTGCGGTGCGAGCAGAAATGGATGCCCCACTTGTGATTTGCATAAAAGAAGAACAGAATGCAGGTATTTTTGCAGTGGTTTATGTGGTCTAAGTGCATACCTGGTGCCGAAACAACAAGGAGTTGAGTTTTTTGCAAAAAAAGAAATTTTGCAAACAAAATTTGGACTAACTGTAAGGAAGGTGAACATTTCTTAAAGAGACTCATTATTGGTGACGAGACATGGATTCATCACTACGAGTCTGAGTGTAAACAGTAGAGCACGGAACGGAAACATCCTCAATCGCCGACCAAGAAAAAGTTTTAAAAAGTCAACAATCAGCTGGAAAATTTATGCTTTTACTGTTTTCTGGGATTCTCAAGGGCCAGTACCATTATCAGGAAAAATATTCAACAATCAATGGTGCTCGTTATTGAGGAATGCTTATTGAAGAGCTAAAGACTAAACTTATGATTAAATGCAGAAGACTGCTATCAAAGGGTGTTGTGTTCTTGCATGACAATGCCTGTCCGCACACTTGTGTTTTAAGGTGTTAATGCATCCTCTCTATAGTCTTATTCTTGCTCCATCTGACTTTCACCTGTTTGATCCACTGAAAGTAGCCTTACGAGGATGAAGATTCACTTCTCATGAAGACGTGAAGACAGCGGTGCATTTGTGGCTCGCAGCTCAGCCTAAAACATTTTTAGTGGTGGAATACAAAAGCCTGTTGACCGATGGACAAAATGTATTGACGAGCAAGGAGATTATATAAAATAGTTATGTATTTGTCTATTAATTAAAATAAATTATACAGCCAGAGTGTGGATAATATTTGACTCACCCTCATAAAATAGACATGGAATTAGTGATTCCATGCAGAAGTACCAAGGTCAGTTCAATGCAATATCCCAATTCAGGATATTCTTGGTGCCGGTCCAAAGTTCTGATATAATTTGAGGGTTACATCAGGAAGATAATTGGGCATAAGACCTGTGCCAAGTTGTATGCAGATCAGTTGGTCTGTAATGTTAACTACCACCATATACAATAGGTGCAAACTACAGTACCAAATGTTTGGACACAAGGTTTATTTTCTACATTCTAAAATTATGACATAACACATATGGCTTTAGGTAATTTATTAACAACAACAAAAACAGTCTGTTGTTATTTTAAGACATGAAGGTCAGTTGTTCTGGAATAGTTCTTGCAAGAACAGTATTGTCAAGTGCTTTTGCAAATTCCATCAGGCACCATGATGAAACTGGCTCTCATGAAGACCATCCCAGGAAGGCAAGACCAAAACTTACTTCTGCTGCGGAGGAGAAGTTTATTTAGAGTTAACAGCCTCAAAAATCACCAATTAACAGCACCTCAGATGAGACCCTTATTAAGGCTTTACAGAGCATAAGCAGTAGTTCAATGGAGGTTGTTGTATGTTATAGATGTCGTCAGCATTGTTTTACAATGTAGAAGGTAATAAGAAATTTTCCATGGAGTCCGTTAGTAGGTTATGTCCAAACTTTTGACTGCTAGTGTATATATGTTTCTAAACTGAAATTTGAAATTTTGTGGTTATAAAAGTTTTAAAACCTCATTAATGTCAAAAGTAAAAAGAATATATTATGTATAATCTGGAATGTGGCTTAAGCATAACTATGCACAATCTTTTTTGTAGATGCAGATAGGGAGGAAAGCAACATGGCCAACAGGTGAGTTTGTAATCACACAATAAACACAACAGAGATCTATATTTTTGTCTTATATTATTGGTCTTTCTGGGTGGTTGTCCATGACCCTAGACCTAGTTTACCAGGCAGTAGATATTGCCATTGAACATGGCAAAGATCTGCAAGCTTCAGACAAGTAAATGTATTGTATCCTGACAACACTGACTTCGTGACAGGAATACAGCCTTTGTCACAGTGTATCATCCAAGGTTTATTCCCACCTCGTGCACAGTGTTCCCATGCTCGTATTTACAAAACTTCTTAGAATTCCTTTAGAGTCCCAGACTAAAAGTGATTTAGGAAACCTTTCAGAGCAACTCTGAGTAAGGAAAGTACAAAAATCTTTATCTTAGTGTGGTTGACCCTGTTGCTAGGGATGACGCAGCAATTCAAGGACCGATTGGTTGATAAAAAAAAATCTACAAAGGTCTTAAAATGCACTCTTTGTGAAAACAGAATATATGATAATAGACTGGACAGTGAAATCATATTGTTTGTATACAGTATAATAAAATTCTGTTTCTGTTATAGGCTAAATACATTAAAGTTAATTAAAACGGCCAAATGTTGAAAATGTTTCTACTTTTAAAGCAACCAATTTCCATGCAGTAGTTACTATATTCAAGTTCTTACATTTATTTACCATACTGATTTTATCAATTCAGTTCAGTTTTATTTGTATAGTACTTTTAACAACTGACATAGTCGCAACGCAGCTTTACACAATCAAAAGAATTATTTAAGTTTGTATGAAATGTGAATGTGTATAAATCAAAAATGGTCAGATAGTCCCTGATGATCAAGCTGAGGGCAACAGTGGCAAGGAAAAACTCCCTGAGATGGCAATAGAAACCTTGAGAGGAACCAGACTTTATCACTTGTAATCCATTTCAGATTGATGGCAGCAAAATGGCTCACCTTTTTACCAGTTTACAGTACATGATCGCAGGACAGTCTATTTAAGTTGCACTTTTGGATGGTTTGTACCCATCAATACAAGAGAGATGGAAAGACGTAAAAGAACAAGAAAACCAAATTGGACAGAAGAGCAGTGTTTACTTTTAGCTTTACGTGGAGTGTTTGGAAAATATTTCTTCTTTCCCGCCATTTTGTCCTCTGTTATAGAAACACTTAAGCCTCTTAAAAGTCCTCTTAAGTTTTATTTTAGCCATAACCGTTTGCATCACCACCACCGAGGTAAAATGTTTAAATAATATTTTTTTAAAAGCATCCTCCCTATAATCTTGCTCCATTGGACTTTCACCCGTTTTATCCGCTGAAAGCAGCCGTACGAGGATGAAGATTCACTTCTGATGAAAAATGAAGATACGTCATCATTTTTWAAAAAAAAGAGTTTAAATAAAATGTAAGCTCTTGTTAGTCACGCAAATCTTTATGCTTGTCTATTTTTGCTTCTTCCATTGCATCAACTACATTATTACATTAACATCAACTACACTGATTATCTTGTTAGTCATGTAGGGAGTGAAGGCTGGCTGCGTTGTGTGTGTGTGTGTTTTTCACTTAGTGTGTGCTGGATATGTTTAAGCTTAACAAATGGTTATTTTTATGTTTTCTTGTCAACATAGGCCCAGCAGCCGGGAGGAGCAGCCTGTCGCTGGTCCCTCAAACCCTTCACAGCGACAGGGCTTCTGCAGTTACTGTCAGGTCGTATATAACAGTGTAGAGCAGGTACATTACCCCATAATTCTCCTGAGGTACATAATGCCATCCAGCCACATCTTTTTGAACTGACCAAACAGACACTGTGTGACTAGTGATTGACAGAGGAGAGAAAGAGGGCCATCTGTATTTCAAATTTACAGTATATTGATTGTCCTGATGTGTCGGGCTCTTAATGTTATTTTAATAAGAAACCATATTGACGTGAATTAACGAGCAGCTGCAAACACAGTATGCATTCGATCATGCTGAATTTAAAGCCTTACACAAAGTGTAATGGTTTCAACATAATTTGTGACATATGCTTTTGAATAAATGAGGCCCTGTTGAGGACCCACCATCTTGGCTCTACATGAAAGTGACTACATGATGTATTTAATCCTTCAACACACACATTTAACGGGGAGGAAAATAGATAGAGAAATAATACTACTTAATAATGAAGTGAAAAGCAGCAGAGAGGATTTAGGTTCATATACAGAAACCTTGCTCATTCACTCATTGTCTGTAGCCCTGGGGCCTATACCAGGGGATTCGGGCACTAGACAGGTTACACTGGGTTGCCAGTCTATCATGGGGAACACAAGCACACACTAATCACATGCTACAGAATTTGGAAAAGCCAATTAGCCTACTCCACATGTCTGTAAAGTGGACCCACCAAGCATGCGCAGTACTCTTATAACACCCTTATTAATATTGGTACACTGCTTATGAAAAGAAACAGCACTGGTGGTGGTAGTAAAGACCTACCACTATTCTTTCTAAAAATAAAAATAGTTCCTGTGTTACTATAGTGTTATGTACAGTAGCTATATTTGTAGGTAGTTAATCACAATTTACATTTTAAAAAACGTACTTATTTTAAGTAAGTAATTACTTATTTACTTATCTTAACTTGTTTTTTCTGGACTTCTGTAGCACATCCAGAGTGCCAGGCACAGAGAAGTGGTGGTACGTCCAGTGAGGACAAACGTGTCCACTGGAAGTCTGCTGGAGAGATTCCTGCAGGACGTGTTTCATCACCATCCTCGTGGTTACCACGACACACGGTGTGCCTAATTGTTAAATCTTTTAACTCCTAAGCTCTTTAAGATTCTCTCTAAGATTCCAACATTATGGGTGATTTGACATTTTCCAGTTCAATAAAATTGTTGTGATCACAGGCTGCAAATTGTCTTCAAGCCTACCACCAGCACATAACAAATGCTGGAGGACCATCAGCCTGACTTAGGGCATGTTTGTATCAGATCATTATGAGGTATGTGAGTTGTGAAATCCATTATCAGTATTAATGAGCTGATAATTCTGACAAAAAAAAAGTAAATCTGATTAATTTATTTTTGGAATGGGGAATACTTACATATAAAGAGATGTCACCAGATTTTTTAAGTTAGAATTCTGTTAGATTTATGTTTTATAGGTAATTGTATTGTAGGTAAAAGCACTGCTTGGGGAAAAAAAAAGTTGCACATGTTCATATTTTGTTTCACTGCCTTTAGCTTTGATTAAGTGCACAGTGTGTGAAAATGATTCCTCATGCTCTAAGAACCTGAAATGTACCTATGCAATCAGGGAGGAAAAACTATATAGATGTAATACCCTCGTCAGGTCGTCGGCTGATTTCATTTTATTGCCACATAACTTTACTGAGTCTATCCCTGTCCTACTGAAGTAACCCCAGATCGGTTGGCGATTGTTGGTTCAGTGCCAACCTTCCAAGTTAGACAGATTTTAGGGGGTTAGACTCGTCTAATTTCAGTAATTTTAGCAACATTTTTARTTGTTTTCTTTGGTTTATGCGGCTCAGTTTAATTTCAATGTGCTTCAGTAAAATAAATAAATAGTTGAATGAATGGTCAATTTTTTAAAACAATATTAAATATTCTGATATGCATTCTTTGGGTTCTGGAGAAGAAAAAAGTGTTGTGCCACTTCCAGTTGCACAGGACTTCTGTCATCATAATACAATTTAACATTTGAAAATGGAATGTTGAATCCTTTCTATATAATCTTTTTTTGAAAATACCAACTAGTRTTTAATGTAAGACATTTGCTWGCTTGTTTGTTTGTCAAGACAAAATATTTCTGGAGTCTATTTTGAACAAATTATGGTAATTTTGAAGATTTTTGCAGAAATCATATTTCTGTTCTCGTTTAATGAAATTATGGTTTTAAACATATGTTGTGCTGATACGCAAAAWGCAGAGACCACTTGGTAAATCATATGTGTGATGTGTCTAAATCAGTCATATGCAGGTTATATTATGATTATATGAGTAAGTACAGTCTCATAGAGATAGAGGAAAAAAAGAAATAAATAAACAAAGACTGAATAAAACTGAATGTAGAGGTAGACTTGTTGTCAGCTTTCAAAGTTAAAGTTTACATGGAATAGCTTGTTATAAAATCCATACAGAATTTTCAAGCTTAAATTGTTTAAAGACCTACACTGTGATTTTTTTTATTTTATGTATTATATTTATTGTTCAAAACGACCTTCACTTRCTGAGATATCAGGCTGTTGGCCAAAACACAGTATTTTTGTAATGGTATACACATAATGCAGAAAATGTCTGCATACTTCTGCTTATGCAACATGAAAGTGACCAATCTTGCTTCCCTAAAAATTCCAAGTCACTAACTATTGAGAGATTATTATATATATATATAGTTTTGGAGAGATAAAAATAGGCCATTCAGCATTATAGCGTTAGCGTTTCTCTTTAAACAATAATTCTAAATGAAAATTATTCATATTTGTTTAGTATAGGGTTAGTATTGATACTAACATTAGTGTAATCTTTTAGAAGCATATTACCTGTAAAAATTGTTGCTTAAATTACAGCATTCCATGCAAAGTTAAGGATTTGACATGGCCATTTGTCCAAGCCCATGTTAAATTCATGTTGCAATATTTTAACAAWTTGGCATTTTCAAGTTTATGTCTTTKCATGTGAAATGTAAATTGGCCAAGTTTCATTTAAATGACACGATCATTGAAAGATTTAAATAAATAAAAAAGTTACGGACACTACATAAAAGTGGMAAGAAATTGTATATAACAAATGTGTTTCTTTGTATCTGATAAAAACATAAATATGTATTCATATTTACAGAGAAACAGAGCTTGTGTTAGGAAATAAGAAGCATTAAGTATTATGAATAATATTGTTATATGATCCCATCTAAAAAAATTGACTTTTCACCTAGATGGGACACTTATATCACCAATACCATGTTTTGGCTGTTACTTATTCTAGTTATTCATTCATAATCTTAATCTGTTTGTAATTAAAATCTAATATTAGCCTTATACTGTTTATCATAAATTCATATTTAAATTTTCAAGACCACACATTTTAACAAAAATATTTTGTTTTTTCTTTCTGTTCAGCTCTACTCATGCTGACTTACCGTGCCTGAATACATTACCGGTTCCAAGAGAAGTGTTATCAGATGTATACTGTAGATCGGAGGACGATGGGCTGTCTGTTGGGACTAGAGAGGAAATTCTCAGCTCTGACGAAGAATCCTGTTCGATGGTGCAAGCTCAACCCGTTACCACTTGTAGTATCAGTCAAAAACAACAAGCAAGCCCTTCTGTAGTTATGCCATTGAGTACTGTGATAGAAACAAGTGCACAAACTGGTCTTAAAACTGAAATAATTAAAGGGGAACCCCCACTTCCTGAAAGGTATTCCCCCACACAGGATTACTTACACAGGACTAGTAGCGAGTCTGGTTTAAAGCAACAGACATCAAAACAGTTGGCACATTCACTAACTTCACAAATCCATCACTCTGAACAGCCTTGTAGCTCACATCCTCCAGGATCCCCACTGTTTCAGCACAGGAAAGCACACAGAAAAACTAATAAGCATAGAGAAGACCACGATTCAAGCCCAGGCACGTATACATCACCAATCACAAAGTGCATTACCTCAAAAGCCCAGCATGGGCAGTCAGAGCTAGTTCAGACTGCAGTGCTACCACTCTGGAAGGGTCCACACAGGGAACAAACGTTAAGTGATAAGTCAGACCAAATTCGTGAGGTAATTGAGGAGGTTATCGAGAGGCACTGCTACGGCCGCATTCCTAAACCCGACCAGGAAGAAGAAAGTGTTTTTCACCTGAGCTTGAAATCCACTGAGTCTAAAGACAGTGATGAATGGGACAACACCTTCCAGGCAGCTTTGCAAAAGAACACACCTGAAGATAACCGTCTTGCACGCCTTACACAGGTACATATAAACCTTCAGGACCAAGGATACAAAGCCCAGTTGGACACAGCTCTGAATACTGTGTTAGAGACTGAGAAGATTGAGCCTGGGGAAACTAAAGAAAACGAGGCTGAGGAGATCATTCCAGATCTTCCTCACATACCACCGTCTTTTGTGGGAAAGACATGGGCGCAAGTCAGGTATGAGGATGATGTAAAAATAGATTGCCTGGTGAGAGAGTTCAGAGAGGGCCGTTTTCGTTGCTATTTTGACAGTGAGTCAGTAGCTAATTTTGGGAGGCACCACAAGAAAGATAAAAAGAAGAGGAATCAAGAGGAAACGGTGGGTGATTTTCAATGTGATGATGTCTTGCCTCTTATTGAGCATCACGAAGAGAGCTCAAAACTCCTGCCTGTGTTTAGGAAAACTAGGCATCGAATATACCGGATGGCATCACGCTGTCAAGTGGTGAAGGTGAGCCATGGAACACAGACTGCACCCTTGAAGTACCCGATAGTGCAGCGAAGAACAGTACCAGAATCAGAAACCTTGCTCAGTATCTGTGAGACGAAGAAGGACCCGAGTCCTGAGAGGACACCAGACATGAAAACGAGAATGTGTGCACTCAAGCTCCCTGCATCATACTGTAAGATTATGACTCCTCTCCAGCCTAAAACTCTGGTTTACGTTCTTTCTTCCCCAGATAGTGGACAGGTTTCCTTTAAGCCCACTCCAGTTAAAAAGGTGGGAAGAAAGCGAAAATCAAGTGATGAGGAATGTACACTTAAATACAAGTACAAAAAGACCCCTCTAAAATATTATGACCCACTGACCAACAGAATACTTAAGACTCCACCTAGAGGGATGCCGTCAACCCCTAGTACGAAATCTCGCTCCCATGTTAGACAGTTATTTCGTAGTCTCAGTCCAGACATCAACAAGGAACTCTATGGTTCAGCACAGGGACGATCACCTCGGGGCTCTAGAAAGGGTCGGGGTGAGGGTAGTATGGCAGACCTTTGCGCTTCTACCTCTGCCTCTTGGCTGGATAGTGGGGGCCCGTCTGAGCCTGGTTCTTCCGTTTCTAGCAGGAAGGCCTTGTTCAGCCGATCCTCCATCTCTAGCAGCAGCCGTTTCCGTCTGGACCAGATAAGATCCTCTGCATCACACACAGGTAGCTCCTCGAGAGCAAATACGGATGGTTCTCTTAAGGGTCAAGGGACTAAAATAAAAGTGGACCATGAACAGGCACACATGGACCAACCACCAAGCAGACGTCGCAAACAGGGACAGAAAGTTCCAGAAAAACCTTTGACTCCTGCAAAGAAACCGTCCTCGCCTCCGTACAGGACAAGGCGGAAATCAACCAAAGCTAAGGTAAAACCTAGAAATGTTCTCCAGCGGAAGGTCAGCGCCAATGTTGTTTCAGGATGTAGAACATCCATGCGAAATAAAAGTTCCACYAGGGCTTCACCCAGATCATAAGCATCTTCTAAACTGGATGTCTTGGCCCGCCACTGTATCCACTGGACTCGGTACTTAGCAGCCTATCCTGTTGGGTTTGATGCTATTGAGCTTTTATAAAAACCAGCATTTTGGCTTAACCTCTTTGTATATATTTGAGGGAGAGATGGGTAGGCAATGATCTGTTCTCTGTCTGTCAATTGCTGTATAATTTTGCACAGCTGGATTTTTTTTAGGTGGAATTAATTTTGTCTCGATTACTTGCTTTCTAGTTAAATTATACGTTTTTAAATACAATGGTTCAAGGGACTATTTTCTCATTTTTTTATGAAGCGGTTAAATATTTAAATAATGATTGCACATTAAAGTTTATTATATTAAATGGAAATTGGTGCATACTGTCTTTCTTTGATGTTTCTTTCCCAGTTCTTTGAACCATGCTTCCCTAGCAGCAGAACTAGATTTTGTTGTTTATTTCAATAAAACACCCTTATTAATATTGGTACACTGCATATAAAAAGAAACAGCACTGGTGGTGGGCCACTCACTGATCATCTATACTGCCTTTTCCTGTACACAGGATGTTTGGGGGGCGGGGCGCTAAGACATAAGGAAAGAGCTGGGGAACACCCTGGACTGGGTCCCAATCCATCGCAGGACACACTGAATTGTCCATTCACACACTCAGGACAATTTGGGAATGCTAATTCGCCTAATCTGAATGTCTTTGGACCGGGGGAGGAAACCGGAGTACCCAGAGGAAACCCACCAAGCACACAGATGCTGGAACTGAATCTGGCTGGGAATCGAACCCAGAATCATGTGGTGCAACAAGTGGTCCGGTTTTTATAAAATCTAAAATTAAAATAACCTACCAAAAATACCAAAGAAAATTATTCCATTTGTAAAACAGCATAAATAAATCATGTGTTGGGTATAGAGTGATTAAAAACAATACAACGCATGTTATGATAAGTTTCGTATTCAAGGCACGTGAAATGGTCCGTCTCTTCCATTCGAGGGATTAAAAAAAACAGTAACAATGTCTATTTTGGCCTTTACGGCGCTCCGTAGAAGCTCAGTGGTAGACGCGCACAACCTCTCGTGAGCGAGTCTATTTTTTTTCTTCTCTGAATGCGCGCTCCCTGTGCCGCTTTCACGGCAGTGGGTCTAAGTGGAGAAACTAATTTCGACACAACACCTGTTGTAGCAATTACTTTAAACAGTGAGTGTATTTGGCTGACGACGAAAGAAGCAAGTTAGCGTAAATAAGGCGTAAGATACTCAACCTATAAAAAAAGATTTCTTTGTATTAATAAGTTAGGCAGATAGTTGGGAAAGCTTATTTTTAGCCTTAACTTCTAACTGTTTTTTTTTTTTTTTTAAAAACAAGAACAAACTCTGTAACGGTCAACGAACGGGTACCTGCTCTAGTCTACTATAAACTAAGGTACAGTACTTGCACCAATGGATATTAATAAATAAAAATGAATCTAAACTGAATATTTTTACTGGGATTAGTTAATATTTCCACCGCGGAAACGACAGCGTTGAAGTCGTTTTAAGACAACACCGAATATTTATCCGATCTACTTTTTCAATTCCTTTGTGAATCTCCGAGTGAATTTGGCTGACAATAAAAGAAGCACAAAGTAGCATAAAAAAGGCGTAAAATACTCAACCTTACAAAACTGTATTTATCTGTATTAATACGCTAGGCAGAGAGTTTTGCTGGACAGACAGACAGGATTCAACCTGAAATAACAACGTGACTGATTAATTAAAGCTGATCAGCTTATTGTTAGGTTTAAACTTTGAACTATTTCTAAACTCTTTAACCAGCAACGACGGCGGGTACTAACGCTGGTTTATTTATATAGAAGGATATTTTTAGTTTTATTTTTTAACTAATGCCTATAAGAGTGACAAATGTGATTGTCAGGTCAGCCTTTCACCCAATGCCCTAGTTCTTCAGTCCGGGAATATTACAATGTGTGCGGTGTGACCAGGGAAGCGGGCGTCTCTGCGCGCGCTCGCGCCAATCGCGTTCGTTAACGCGCCAGCAGATGTTGAGCAGCGAGCTGGATGCATTGCGCATGCGCAGTGTTTYTCCTGATGTATGCGCTGCCTGGCCACCGCCTTCCATCCTTCCATCCTTCCTTCAGCTTTCCCGTTCTTGGTGCTCCTACCCACCCTTCCGTCCTTGTGTTTTCCCTCTGATTCCTGTTTGCGTTGCCGGCGCGAACATGGCCCGGGAGATTCGCGGCGGTCTGATGCGCTGATGTTATTATTTTTTTTTTAACGTCTTCAAATATGAATCATGCGTCTGATATTCCATCCGAGTCTGCTCGCTAGCGTCTTCATCGCACTGCTACCTTCGTTTTCCTCCGCCTCAGTGGGTACGTACTGATCACCTGCACCACAATCTGATCTGAAATGTCGGTTAGTTTATGATTCATATTTATTATACTTATGATGAGGTGCGCTTGCGTGTTTGAATGCAATATGTTTGCATTAATGTCCGCGCCGCGGCAGGATCTCCTCCATTAGTTGGGCTCATAGTCTTTACTGCGCTTGGTCTCTAGGTAAAACATGGATCTTTAGCAGGCAGGCCTCTGCATAACGCTACCAAACACCAGTCTAACAGCAACACATCTACATCTACAATCCTAGTGCCTGCAAAAGAATCCTGATCTGATTATATTATCAAACACACAGCTGTTTCCTGTTGTGTAACCTGCACTGCATCAGCCATCACTACATTACTAGAGAAGTTGGAGGGGGGAAAAAAAAATCAGTGAGACGCTTTATTTTTCTAAATTTAAACAATCACTTTCAGGAGATTATTCAACCCTTATCGATCTGCCTGATTTAGGTGCAATAGCACATTTTCATGCTCCCTTTTAAGGCCCTGTTTATATATAACTGGGGGGGGGGGGATTCCCGTGTTCGTCCTGCAGTTTCCGTGGAGAATGAGCGAGGGTCTGCAGCACCGTGGCAAGATGCGACAGCAGCCCCGGAGACTACGAGTAGTGGGAACGCTACAAACAGACAGGACAAGGAGGTGGCCGTCACATACCCCTCACGCTTGGTCTACTACGTGAACGAGGAAGCAGAGAGCGCATACCATGACTTGGACACCCGTGCACGGAACCAGGCAGCTGAAGGCCAGGTGAGTAAGAACCCAGTTTTATGATGAGCAGGGGTGCCAGGAGTCCCTGTGCATGTTCTTCATCTTTATGGCACCCCTTTGCTGTGAGATTAGTGCCTGCACTACAGAATTCAGTTTGTCCAGGCGTTCCGGTAGGGTGATCAGGATTAAAGTGTTCAATACATGCATTTGACGCTGAATACAGATGTTTGTATTCGAGTGTAGATAAGTGACATGCTTATTAATGTGTTTGACTGTGCATGTCCGAGTGTGATGGAATGCTGACTGAGCACATTATTGTTGTGAGGCAAAAACTGCAAGTCCACCCCCCCCCTTTTTTTTTCCCTCCCTCCCATTTCTCGGCAGCTGCTGAGAGTGGTGCATTGTGTACATCATCAAGCTTGGTGCGTGGACTCAAGCATCCTTTTTTTGTGCAAAAGTAGCAGTTTATTTTACCCCTATAGGGAGGTGAAGGGTTTGCTTGCAGTGTATACGTCCTGCCTCCGGCAGCATTTTCAAACAAAACAGCAGTGCTGCGTAATTTGAGTGTTTTACATGTTCTTTACGTTATTTTCAGTAATTTTTAGAATTTTATATAGTGAGTGTTTGTTTGGTTATCCGTTTTTTAAATCCTGTCAGTTATCACGCAATCTTTTACTGATGTTAAAAAAAGCACAGTGTTTATGCTTCTGTGTGGTTTAAAAAAAGTCTCTGTCTAATAAACTCCTGCAGGCCATCCACTTGGCACAGGCAAGCTTCCAGCTGGACGCGTTTGGTTCTACTTTTACTCTGGATCTTGCACTAAACAAGTAGGTGTAGCGATGTGTCTGTATTTTGTGAGTCTATAAAGGCAGGGAAGATTCTAAGGCATTCAGTATAGTCAGTCACACAGCAGTTTCTCAGAGGAGCYGCAGTTTGTATAAGACAGACTGCAGAGTGTACTCTCCCAGCGAACACTTAACAAACCGAACCTCTGGGATTAAAAAGAGTGCTACGGGACTCAGATATGCGTCTGCTTCTTGTGGGTGGTGAGTGGGTGTGCGTCTGTGTGCATATAACTGCAGTGACTCATTGCAGTGTCTGAGTTTTAATATGTAACATGAACTGAAATAGACTGATAACCTGCATTAGTCTGGGCAGCAGTTGTAGCCTGGTAGGGTGCAATAGGAGTGTAATCAATTATTCAGKACTTTATAATAGTATGCCAATTAATTCATAGTATTATTGTATTATTATGTTTTTTTCTAGCGATCTGCTGTCTTCAAATTATGTCGAGATCCACTATGAAAAAGACAAACCCGTTTTTTCAAAGGTAAAATCCACACATCTCGCATTCACACAGTCTGTCATAAGAATGTTATATTAAATCGTGTGTCTATGTGGTTACAGGGAGGCGAGCACTGCTACTACCATGGTCAAGTGAGAGGGAAAGATGCATCTCATGTGGCTCTGTCTACTTGCAACGGGCTCCAGTAAGACCCAGTGTCAATCCTGAGTTTGTGTGGGTGTGCGAGTGTGTGTGTACATACAAACCTTGCTAATGCTTGCGTGTTTGTTTGGAGACCCACTGTGAGGCCAGATGGCAGGTGGGGCTCATGAAAGGCTTTGAATGTCATCATGTTAGTGTGTGGCGGTGGATCACAGAGCGAGGCAGACGGAKAGGGCCGACATGCGCTATGATAGAGATTTAGATTTTTTTTATATTACAAAGAGGTGAAATGATTCCTCATGTTTTTGCGGATCTTTGGTATATTTTTCCTTCTGTTCCTTTCTCACAGTGGAATGTTTGATGATGGAGCGTTTGTCTACCTCATCGCACCCCTGAACCAGACTCATGCACCGGTAAAAAAAAAAAACACAACGTGCCTGTTTTCCGTTTGTTCAAAGATGCCGTGCTTGATGATATTTGGAAAATTTCAGCATGCATAATTTATAATTTTACCTACAGGGCACAGGGCCAAGGCCACACACCTTGTATCGGACATCATCACTCCGTATGGGCCGCGACCTTGCTGATTTGAGTATGAATGCASAGTCACAATTTTAGTTTTTAAGAACAAAAAAAACTTGTTTTTAAGATTTCTAGTGAGTTACAGAGTTCTTGGCCTGGTTTCCATGGTTACACCTCTCCATCTGTCTATGTCTCTCTCTCTCTCTCTCTCTCTCTCTCTCTCTCTCTCTCTCTTTCAGCTACTGAGGACCAGGGGGAGGATGAGGAGGAGGAAGAACAGATCTTGTCCGACATGCCTTGGCTCAGGCGGCGCAGGAAACGAGCAGTAAGAACCTAGCATTTTTTTTTCTACTGGGATCTCATCTCTACAGGTACTTATAGGTAAAGTTCTCTTGTAGGTACCACAGAAGGTGTTTGATGAGATCAAGTACCTGGAGATCATGATAGTCAGCGACCACAACACGGTTGGTTTATACAAATCATAAAACAAACAAATCTTTTTGTTTTTTTGTTGAATTAATACAAAGTTAAATGAATAAACATGTGTTCTTTACTGTACAATTTTCATGCTCTGATCTGCATTATAGCTGTTGGTCACAAGGGACACGACATAACAAATAAACAACCGTAATGGTTTTGTGTAATATTTACCTTTTAACTGCCTTTATTTTCCAGTTTAAGAGACATAAAAGCAAAAAGCATACAAGAAACTTTGCCAAGTCAGTGGTGAACCTTGTAGATGCTGTAAGTTTACATTATTATTATTATTATTAGCACAATGCTGCAGCATGCTCTTTTATTTTAATATCAAAATCAAACATTATTATTTTGAATGYGTTATAATATATATAATCCATTCCATTCTGGTGTTTTCTGTCTTATTCTTTACCCTCAGATCTTTAAGGAACAGCTGAACACGCGTGTGGTTTTGGTTGCCGTCGAGATCTGGACAGACAGAGACCGGATTCCTCTCAGCGTCAAGCCTCTGGACATGCTGAAAGATTTCTCCAAGTACCGGCAGCAGAACATCGGCGTCAAGGCTGATGCCGTTCATCTATTTACGTGAGTCTGCAGTGATGATTGATAGCTCTGTAGTCGAACAGTAAGGGCTTTTCTTGTACGTGACGGCGCTGTCATGATATTTTTGATTGTAGATTAATAGGGGGAAAGATGGGGGAGAATTGATTTGAGTTACAAATCGCTATTTTTTTTTTTTKTGTGTGTGATGATTCATGTATCGCCACAATGATTACAAAATCAGTTTTGAAATGGTTTATTACATTTATAATAGAGATGCACTGTTTGATCAGCCAGTGACAGGAAATGGCTGTTTTTCAGCTTGATCAGAAACACATTTTTACGATGTCACAGTACATGAMCAAAAGTTGAAAAAAAGTTAGAAGCTGCGTTAGAATTACTCCTGCTCAATTCTGTTGTGAAGCTGGTGTTAAAGCTAAAGTATAAAACTTTTCTTT
>QMIH01000667.1:138853-164287 GCA_003987875.1 Clarias batrachus | reverse complement strand
AGCATGGCCTACATCGGAGGAGTATGTTCTGTAGGGAGAGGAGTAGGGGTTAACGAGGTAAGGCTCGTTAAAGAATATTTTCTAATTTGCCTTAGTGAAATGCTTGCTTTAATAGAATTTGTGTGATCATGTTACAAGCCTGTCGGTCTCTCTCTCTCTCTCTCTCTCTCTCTCTCTTTGTCTGTCAGTTTGGCAGCACATGGACGATGGCTGCTTCTCTCTCCCAGAGCCTGGCACAGAATCTGGGCATCCAGTGGGACCCTGTTAGCAGGAGAAGTATGTCTAAATCTGTGTCATCCTCCACAATTCTTTTTTAACACGCCCCAAGAGAAGTATACGGCTTTGATTTGAGCTGTCTTTTTTTGTGCTTGTTCAGAGGAGTGCGGCTGTATGGATTCCTGGGTGGGATGCATAATGGAAGATACTGGGTATACACATACACACAGACACACCTATGTCAGTTTCAGCTGTGTACTTCCGCCATGAAAAATGACCTATTTTATTTAATGGAGAAATACTTCTTCAGTCAAATTTTTTTTTTTTTTCCCAGAGTGCAACATCCACGCAGGTTCTCCAAATGCAGTATTACAGACTTTAAGAACTTCCTGCTCAGAGGAGGAGGTTCCTGTCTTTTCAACAGACCCAACAAGGTGATCTGAAACATGCCACCATGCCCCTGACACGCTGAAGATTATGCTCAAATAATTTGTTCTTAATATAATTGTCAAGGTAAATGCATGACGATGAAC
Organism: Clarias batrachus; assembly: GCA_003987875.1. Taxonomy (NCBI): domain Eukaryota; kingdom Metazoa; phylum Chordata; class Actinopteri; order Siluriformes; family Clariidae; genus Clarias; species Clarias batrachus. Next base: position 163,538 of record QMIH01000667.1, on the reverse strand, counting down.
GGTGTGTCTTTTGGCAGCTCTTTGAGGCTACAGAATGTGGCAATGGGTATGTAGAGGTGGGAGAGGAGTGTGACTGTGGAACCAGGATGGTGAGTTAATATACTCCATTATCACCACTTATTATTGCAATAGCGGAACATATGAATCTGCATTAGTGTCACTCCTGTCACAGCACAGCCTTCCAATCCAGTATTTAACGACATAAATAATGTATGAGCATCATAAGCATGCAGTGATTGTGTGTGTGTGTGTGCATGCTTTTTCTCCGGAGCAGGAGTGCTATAAAGACTGCTGTAAGAAGTGCTCTCTGTCTAATGGTGCTCACTGCAGTGATGGGCCATGCTGTAACAGCACCTGTCTGGTAAGAGCTCTGCACTTCCTGGTCTTCCTTCTCTTAATGGCGAGGGGGTTGGACAAATAATGCTTTAAAAGCATCCGGGTCTTATTTATGCTCTTTATTGAGTTACGGAAAACAATGCGGTGTCTGCCGAAATCACTGGATAACCCTACAACTTCCAGCAACCTAGGAAATGTATCCTACGTTTTAACTTCTAAAACATTGTGAAGCTTTGTTATGTGAAAGCAGCCAGGCCATTTTAGGCTAGGTCCAGGCCAGACAAGTCACATCCATCCCATACATCAAAAGAACAAAAGGGTTGTCTGGGTAGATAAAAGGGTTACGAAAGGGTTGGACATGAGCTAGTTGCATGTACAGCAAGTCCCCGACTTACAAACGGTTCTGTTCCAGGAGCACGTTCGTAAGTGGGATTCATTCGTAAGTCCAACAAAGAAACAATGTAAAGTGTAAAGAAGAGTTTGGTGTTTTGGTCCCGCATTATAATCTTACAAGACAGCACTTTGAAATTGCGAGGCTAATTTCGGTGACGCAGCGGGGTCAGCTGACATCGTTTAAAGGCTGAGAAGTCTGGGAAGTCATCAAGTGGAGGACATCGCTACGTGGTGTTTACTGCACGGTTAAATGGACGCTATTTTGTCTCAGAGATGTATTGGACTGTGAACTTTGTCTCGTTGAGAATTTTCTGAAATTAGGATTATTCACCATCAGGAGAGCCATTTTCTACCCACAACTGATTCATTGAAACCGGTGAGGCCGACTCATTTCTCCCGCATTTCCCCCCGCCCCACAAACACACATACGCACACGTACAAAATATTGGACTTTGGACATTTTATACAGTCACTTACACACTGAACATGTTGTATGTAATTGTAAATATTGCTATCTGGTGCCCTGTAGTGTCGATTTTTGCACAATACATGTGAGCTACTTCCACGATTTTTTTGTCATATCTACGAATGTTCGTAGGTCCGCGGCCCATTCATATCTGGGAAAAGTCGGGAACTTATTGTATATTTGTCTGTATTACTATATAAGGACTGAGGAAGCGCAATGAGGGGTTAATTTTATGAATGTATGGGCAAGAGAAAGTTCACATAATATCAGACCAGCTTATATGGGGTAAGGTAGCTGTCAAAAAAGACATGCATGTACTAATGAACATTCGCACATATTGGCCTAAGGTTATGCAAAAATGTAGTTTTGTAAACTCTCTAATAAGTGAAATCATACGTAAAATATGTAGTGCATGTTCTTATGTGAGAATACGATTCCAAAAAAAAAATTTCTGCTTGATACATAAAGCCTGCGAGCCTGTGATGTATTTTTGACAGTAGAGTCCCAGTTATCAACTGTCTTCATCATGGAGAAACCACAAGAATAAAATCACACTTTGTATTATTATTATTATTATTATTATTATTTTAGTTATGCGTTTTAGTTTTTTGGAATCGTATTCTTACATAAGAACACGCACTACATACAGGGGTTGGACAATGAAACTGAAACACTGGCCAATTTAGTGTTGGCGGTTTTATGGCTAAATTTGACCATGGCTAAATCTTCATGGCTAAATCTTCATTGATTGCACATTCCACCTGTAAGAGCAGAGTAATAGCACAGTTTTGCTTAAAATATTGCAATGCACATTATGGGTGACATATCAGAGTTCAAAAGAGGACAAATCGTTGGTGCGCGTCTCGCTGGCGCATCTGTGACCAAGACAGCAAGTCTTTGTGATGTATCAAGAGCCACGGTATCCAGGGTAATGTCAGCATACCACCAAGAAGGACGAACCACATCCAACAGGAGTAACTGTGGACGCAAGAGGAAGCTGTCTGAAAGGGATGTCCAGGTGCTAACTCGCATTGTATCCAAAAAAACATAAAACCACAGTGAGCAACTCACTGCAGAATTAAATGTGCACCTCAACTCTCCTGTTTCCACCAAAACTGTTCGTCGGGAGCTCCACAGGGTCAATGTACTGTACATGGCCGGGCTGCTATCGTCAAACCTTTGGTCACTCGTGCCAATGCTWAACGTCAGTTTCAATAGTGCCAGCAGCAAAAATCTTGAAACATGTATTGTTCTCTGGTGAGTCCACCTTCACTTTCCTTCCCACATCCGGGAGAGTTACGGTGTGGAGAAGCCCCAGAGAAGTGTACCACCCAGACTGTTACATGCCCAGAGTGAAGCATGGGGGTGGATCAGTGATGGTTTGCACTGCAATATCATGCCATTCCCTAGGCCCAGTACTTGTACTAGATTGGCGTCATTGCCAAGGACTACCGAACCATTCTGAATGACCATGTGCACCTAATGGTTCAAACATTGTAACCTGAAGGCGGTGCTGTGTATCAGGATGATAATGCACCAATGCACACAGCAAGACTGGTTACAGAGTGGTTTGATGAACGTGAAAGTGAAGTTGAACATCTCCCATGGCCTGCACAGTCACCAGATCTAAATATTATTGAGTCACTTTGGGGTGTTTTGTAGGAGCGAGTCAGGAAATGTTTTTCCTCCACCAGCATCACGTAGTGACCTGCCCACTATTCTGCAAGAAAATCCCTCTGGCCACTGTGCAGGACTTGTATCTGTCATTCCCAAGACAAATAGGCCCTACACCACACTAATGAATTATTGTGGTCTAAAACTAGGTGTTTCAGTTTCATTGTCCAACCCCTGTAATTTATGTATGATTTGACTTATACAAGAGTTTACAAAACCACATTTTTGTGTACATTTTATTCAATTATGCACAACCTTAGGCCAATATGTACAAAAGTGATTTTCTGATGGTCTTCAGAGTTTGTACATACAAAAAAAAAATCCTACTTTTTGTCCTTTTTCTATTTTTATTCAAGTGCCCTAAGGCTTAAAACGTCAATTAGATCCCCCCCCCACCCTAATTTTACCTCATATATGAAAAGAAAGCCAGACTCAACAGAGAACCCATTCTCATATGGGTGATATCAGATAGCAGAGATTGATTAGCGGTCATGCCATGCTGTGTGGTAGGAGGCTGGAAGTATAATAGTGGTATAGTAGAGTATAGTAGTATAATGGGAAAGACGTTTTATGTAATATGAAGTCCACTTCTGTTGTTGGAGATTCGGGTGCAAAACTATTTGTGGGAAATTCGGTCTAAAACTATTGAGTGACTGCAGTCACAATCCTCAGAGGAAAAACTGCCTGCATCAGTCGAGTCTAAGACCATCTTCTTGGTCAAGTGGAGCAATGCACAGTCACCACACSCATCCCAAACAGAAATAGTGAAATTAAAWAGTAAAGTATAGGATCTTTTAAAATGGCTATCTTCACCTAACATGTGCTAAAGTTCCTGGCAGGAGCTTTAAAATACGGTAGATTAGGGAAAGCTCAGATTCTTCAACTTTTGCCATTCTTACTTATATAGCAAAATAGTGTAAAGATAATAATAATAAAATAATAATAATAATGTACTATTAAAAGGTAATGGTTCCACTGGGAACCCTGAAACTATTATTATTGTTATTTCTTTATTTCAAATTTTGCCTGTCCTCTTTTCTTTTCTCCAACAGTTCCTTCCAAGGGGCTACGGCTGCCGCTACTCCGTGAATGATTGTGATATTTCAGAGTCTTGTTCAGGAGATTCAGGACAGGTTAATATTTACCTCAAACGAGTCTCAAGCATGCATACTTAGAAAAACTAATGCTGAAACCAAACATATCTTTTGTCCTCCAGTGTCCTCCCAACCTACATAAGCAGGACGGGTACTCATGCCAGCTCAACCAGGTGAAGTGTTCAGCTTCAGAGTTCCGCTTTCTTTAAATTATGACGCCATTTGCAGAAACGATGCAGGTGTTTGCCGTCACGCATGACCTTTTAAGCTTTTCACCCGAGCTGTTGCTTCTTGCTGCACGTTTTGCTGCTCCAGGGTCGCTGTTACGGAGGTGAATGCAAGACCAGAGACAGCCAGTGCAAATACATCTGGGGTACAAGTGAGTTCTGGAAGACAAAAAAAAAAAAAAAAAACAGGCAAAAAAAAATCAAATGCGGTCAGAGTCAAATGGCAATACTGTCCAAGCAACTGCAATATGGCGTGTTCTGTTTTTCCTCTCTCAGAGGCAGGAGTTTCAGAGAAGCATTGCTATGAAAAGCTGAACACAGAGGGGACGGAGAAGGGGAACTGCGGGAAAGATGGAGAGAAGTGGATCCCCTGCAGTAAACAGTAAGTGGTACATTTAATTAACAGTCATTAACTGTTGATTTTGCATGGTAGGCTTCAGCAAAACAATCTTTGTGTGTATGAAAAAAAACCTACTTTAAATGAACTCCTTCCACAGCGATGTGTTCTGTGGGTACCTGCTGTGTACCAACATCGGCAGAAACCCCAGGATCGGGACGCTGAAAGGCGACATCACCCCAACCACGTTCAACCATCAGGGACGTCTGATAGACTGCAGGCGAGTACCGCTGTCTGTCCGGAAAATAACGTAAAAGTATCGACATTAACAATTAGGATGTAATCTAACCAAGTTTATACAGTAGGTCTGATTGAAGGCCTTAGCTGCGTCAGGGATTATACTGACTCCAGGTGCATTCRAAACTCGACTCTTCAAGTATCTCACCTGCAGACTATTATGCGTAATCATGCAACAGGTGTTTGAAATCAGAATCGGAGCTGGATGCAGACGAAAACGAAAACAGCACAATCACGTTCAGGATGGAAAGAAAGAAAAAGAAAGAGTTTGCAAGGGGGCCCGGCGCCTTTCCCAGGTCCCATATGTATACACATAGGTATGTGTTTGTATTGTGGAAGAAAGCTGGAGTATTCTAAAAAAAAAAAAGTTAAAAAAAACACGCACACAGAGACCAGAGGAGAGCCTCGAACCCCCAGCCCTGGAGGCGTGCAGGAAACATGCTAACCACTGYGCAACCTTGCCACCTTAAAAACTAGTGAATCAATGTTATTTGTGAGGGTTTTCATTTAATGAACTGCATGAACATTTAGATATGATTTATGGAGCACACTTTTCAGTATCGCCTGCTGCTCTCTGCTGAACCAGGAGGCATGCGATTCATACATTTTGCAACCTGCTTAAAAATGACTTTGCACGTCTTTCCGCAGTGCTGTAAAGATCTGTTCGTGCATTATGACCATGTGTGATTAACTGTGGGTGTGTCCGTTTAAATAATGCAAGAACAAATATCTTTAGTAACATCTCCTCCAGCTTTATAAGATTTCCAGCAGACTGTCAAATGAACAGCAAATCTTTTATAGATGTCTAGAGGCTAACAAGTGGTTTATAAAGTATAAAGAGGGTTTCGGGATTCAGTTTTTAAACYCGGCACTTTTTCTATACTCATGACGACTGGTTTCATGTCCTTCCCTCCAAAACCTTCAGTGGCGGCCGTGTACTCTTGGATGATGACACTGACCTGGGTTATGTGGAGGACGGGACCGCGTGTGGCCCCTCCATGATGTGCCTTGAGCGGAAGTGTGTGCCTATCTCCTCCCTTAACCTTACAGCCTGTCCTTCCGGACCCAACGGACGCGTGTGCTCTTCACATGGAGTGAGTCACAAAAATTCTATATAAATACCTCATCATGAATACCAATCATGTGTTTTTAAGCATAAAATGTGATTAAGGGAAAGCAAGAAAAGATGGTCTACTTTAACACCTTTGGTAATCTAATCAGGAGGTGTTTCATCAAGATGTAACCACATGACACGTGTGAACGAATTAGCCCCAGCCTCTACTTCCTGTTATACCGTTCTTCCCTTAAAGATACTTTTCTTAACAGAAAATATGAATATGTATATGAACAGCTACATTATACATTACACCYGCTCTAAGATTCACGGTTATATTTCCAATTTCAGTTTTCTAAGTCTGATTCTTGCTGCATCCATCTAGTAAACAATTATTTATTTTATTTTTTTTGGAATTTTCCCCGATTTTCTCCCTAATTTAGTCGTGTCCAATTCCTCCCCGTCACTAGGGGGCTCCACATTAAGGCTACTACCACCACTCAGCCGGGAGGGCCGAAGACTATCACGTGTTTCCTCCGTGTTTCCTTCCTTCCACGTAACACCAGCCGACCGCATCTTTTCGAACTGCTCGATCACGCACCGTTGGCGGCGGCGTAACACACTCGGAGGACAGCGCTATCCACTCCTTCCGCTCGCGTGAGCTCACAGACGCCCCTGACTGGCTGTAGAGCCGTGATTAATGTGGGAGCACTAAGTACTGCTCATCCCTCCCCTCTGAGAGAGCTCGGCCAATCAGCTCTCTCTCTAGACCTCAGGCTGCGAGAGGTTACAGCACCACCCGGGAATCGAACTCGCGATCTCCGGATGATAGGGCGAGCGCTTTTACCACTGCGCCACTCGGAGGCCCGTAAACAATTATTTTAATTAGAAATAAAAATGTGTTTTATTTTCTACGTTGCTTAAAAACGAATTGCTGAACCCACCTAGTTAACCCACTGCGTCCTGTTCGGCTGAATCAGGCGCAATTATAGCTGCATTAATGTTAATGAATGCATTGTGACGTACACCAGAGTGAGCCCACACTGTTATTTGCAGCGTGGTTTTAATGTTAATGGGTTCTGTCGAATTGATCTCGTATCACCGAGGCACTAAACAGCTGCCATATTGACGTTATGTGGATATCTGATATCGGGTCCGGAGCATGGGTCAGGCAGTTGGTCTGTGTCTTGCTTAGGTTACAAAGCAGATACTTGTCCATCTTTTACTCTATCTGTTTTGGGGAATGAAGGATCGTTTCTGCTGTATCTGTTCTTTATTTTTTCAGGTGTGCAATAACGAAGCCACGTGCACCTGCGATGAGTTCTGGGCTGGGACAGACTGCAGCATGCACGACCCGCGGAAGGAAYCGCCCGCCGTCGAAGACGAGGGTCCCAAGGGTTCGTGACGCCTCCTAGCCTTGTTTCCGTTCCACACAGACAGCAATAACAATCATAATTGCAGTGATAGCCAATTATAGACCCTCAGCCAAATACAAATCACTTCTTGCAACTGGGCGTCCCCATATGCATATGGATTCTTAGCGTGGGGCTTTAACTTACATTTTCTTTTCTGAATCCCCCCTATTTCCTCTGCGCAGTGAGCGTGGCCACTAACAGGCTGATAGGGGCAGTGGCAGGGACCATTCTGGCCCTAGGGGTGATTTTTGGAGGCACTGGGTGGGGAATAGAGTAAGCACTTCTTATCCCTTTCAACGCCACTCCCCAAACGAGCGGGAGATCTTGTGATCCCTTGTTTGCGTGTCTGTGTGTTTTCCTCCCAGTGGCTTTTGTCCATCGTGGTTGTCGTGCCTGTGCCATGTGATTGATCGGTGTTGTGTAACCTGCTGGATCGATCAGTAAATATCATTTTCTCCCTTTTTTTTTTTTTTCCTCGACTGTAATCACTCTGGATATTATCATTATTACTCTGTGTGATGCAGTGTTGCAGCGCTCTCCTTTCTGGTCCATGTGGGGCATTTACACACAGAATTAAAAAAAAGAAAAAGAAAAGAATGTAAGAAAGGAGGATAAACCGCGATGTATAGAAATAAGGAGTATAACCATGCAGAATTATTAACTGTCAATCATMCTGAAGTACTCTGTAAAGCAGCTCAGCTCAAGAGAGTGCAAAAGTATTCCGGCGCTTGTGAGTGTGTTTGTGCGTCCGTTGCTCAATGTGTGTRTRTGTKTTTTTTTTTACTATTTCTACTTAAATACCTTCRGTATCGGAACCAAATTAGTATTAGGAAAGGCTTAGGGTTGTGGATGGGACCTCATCATAGGCATACACGCGGTGAAAACAGATGGATTYAATCTTTAATCGTGGCATGTCTCTTCCAACCAACAAGCGGAGTAGATAGAAGCGCTACGCATGCTGTTATAGCCTGCTCCTTCGTTCAAGCGTGTTTTTGTCAAAATAACCACCTTATTTATATTTATTATGTCCGGTTCGTCGATTTTTGCTGATGTAGCTTCCTGGATATATCAGTGAAGCAAGCTTGAATTCAATTAGCCTCGGTGCACACAAAAAGTGTGTTTCATCAAGTGTTTCAAACACTGGACATACTGTACTTGTGAGCTACAGTACAATCGGAGATAGAAAGGAATTAGCCCCAGCTTCTGTGTAATATTCATACTGTGCTTTCCTAAAAATACTTTAAGCTATTGCTTTAACAGAAAAACACAAATATGTATATGAATATGTATATGGCTACATTATACTGTACACTGCCTGGTTAAAAAAAAAAAGAAAAAAGATTTCATTCCGTTCCTTTGTGATTCCTCGTACTTCTAAGACCACTCTTTGAGTCCTGGACCATTTTTGGCCAGGCAGTGTATTTATGTATTTTATTCCAAGCCAATAATATCTAATGGAACGCTCTTGCTCCATGTTTCAGCCTTTACAACGAAAACAAAACTCCGAAAACCAAACAGAAATCACTCCGACTTTCTTATTAGTGTGTGTGTGTGTGTGTGTGTGTGTGTTTTATTTGCTCAGGCTGTGTATATGTATATGTGTATATGTATGTGAGCGTAGTCTTGTCACACCCCCAGGCACTGTTAAGATGTCTAAATCATGGTGCCCTCAGCTGTTGCTTTGTGGATTTCTAATGGTTTCCAACTTCACCCAGCCACCAACATCAACATGCTATTGTATATAACAGTGATAAGTTTTTTTTTTTGTTTTTTTTTTGTTTTGGTGTAATTATCTCTCATGGGCTTATACTGTATGTACACAGCAATGTGTATCGTCCTCGATTTCATTCAAGACGCATCCTGAGAAACTTACCAAGGCTCTTTAACACTGCCACAGCTAATGCAAAACGGAGATGGCGATGGAGAATATGACATCCTCTTGCATTTCATGTGTACAAAGCCTTCGTGCTGTGTGTACTGCCCTACACAGCTTACATCATGTCTCTCTTCCATCATGCCCCTCTACAGGTCCTAGCGCCACCAACCTTATCATAGGCTCCATCGCGGGGGCCATCCTGATGGCAGCCATAGTGCTGGGGGGGACGGGATGGGGATTTAAGTAAGAGTCACACCGCATGCTTCTTACTGCCTGCCAGCCTGGTTCAGGCTAACACACACACACGAAAACACAYATGCACACACATATAGCAGCAGCACACATACATCAGGGCCTGAGCTTCTGCTACAGATTCTTACACAGTATAATGGTATACCAGAGTGTAGTTCTATTTATGAAGATTTGGCATGTGCCATATTATCAAAAGTTATGAATGTTGTTGTTTTTTATTTTAATGATATGTATTTCTAAATATTTTTCGTGAATAACTAGCTATAATAATAATCTGTAATCTGCTTGGCTGATAAATCATATGTTTGGTGAATATTTCACCCATGTATATTTATCATCTGYCTGGGTGTGTATACTGATCAACCATAACATGACACTTGGCTAATATAGAGAAGGTCCGTCTTGTGCCACCAAACCACTCGAAGCATGGACTCCATAAGATCTAACATGTTCTATTGGAATTGGACGTGTGTGTCCAGCACTCAAGATCTGAGCAATTTGAAGGCCAAGTCAACCCCTTCAACTGTCTATCCTGTTCCTTAAATGACTCCTTAACACTTTTTGCAGTGTGTCAAAGTAGCTTGTACACAATTGCCCGGACCCAAGGTTTCTGAGCAGTACATTGGCCAGAGCTTCACACCGTCTCTGGCGACTTGGCTTCTTCCCATAGTAGTGGATCCTGGCATGTTCATCAGACCAGGCCATCTTCTTCCATTGCTCCAAGGTCCAGTTCTGTGCCCATTGTACAGGTGCTTTCATCGGTGGACKGGGGTCAGCATCAGCACTCTGACCAGGCTGCAGCTACATAGACCCATAACACCTTTCTGTCATAGCCATCCTTAACTTTTTCAGGAATCTGTGCTATAGTGGCTCTTCTGTAGGGATCAGACTAGACAGGCTAACCTTTGACCTCCACATATATAATTGAGCAGTGGGTGTCCATGGCACTGTCTCCAGTTCACCCGTTGTTCTTCCGTTAACCAATTTTGGTAGGACTTTATCACTGCATGCCAAAACTACTCTACAACACCTGCCTCTAACCCAGTAGTCTAGCCGTCAAAATTTGTTCCTTGTCAAAGTCGCTCAGATCCTTACAGTTGCCAGTTTTTCCTGATTCCAGCACATCAGCTTTTAAAAAAACTCCCTGTTCACTTGCTCCCAYGCATTCTTAAGCGCCATTCTATCCACATCATCAGTGTTCCTCACTGTCACTGCTTGTAATGTTATGGTTGATCATGTATGATGAATAAATGAATGCAATATTAATAAATATTTAATAATACAATTTTGAGTTTAGTTCTACAAAAAGTTTAGACGTTTTGGGATTGGCTAAGCCCCTGTAAACTGTAGCAGAACCTCCATAAACCTGGCCCAGCGCTTGAGATGCATGCGTGCAATATGAACAAAAAATAACAGTTATGAGTTATGATGCTATTGAAAAGATACGTTGATGGGAACAAAGATTTAAATGTTTTTTTTTTTTTTTTAAGATCAGCATATCAAAGTGCTATTTTCTCAATCATAAACAAGATGTGAAAATAAAACAAGTGTGAAATTTAATCATTTATTTTAATCCAGTTCATAGCATATAAACCAAAATGTTCATTTGATGAAGCTGCTGCACTAGATTTTGAAATGGCTCGAGCAAGTCCCTCTTTGCATTCTTTTTAAAGGGGTTAAATGTAAATGTTAATGAAGTTAATGAAATATGTTCATTGTGTAAGAATTTGACAGAAATTGCAATAGAGGTAATGGGCTCTCTAGCTAGCTAGCATTGGGGGTTGTACAGAAGTCTAGGGGGATTTAGCTCACTTCAGCATGCTGGTCTGCACATGGCATCTTGACCACATAGGGTTTGTGCATGTGGACTGGCACCTAAAAGGCAGAGCTACAACAGGATGCTGTTTATAAGAGCATTGCACAAAGGCCAAGCTCACCTCGCTGGGCGGGAGGGGACGGTTTTCCTGGGTTCTTGGGGGAGGGGAGGTTGGGTTGTAGGGGTCAGGTTTTGATTTCTTTGGGTGAATTTGGGTGGGATGACCACTTTCTGACCCGCTCTCCTCGCCGTGACCTCTCTTTCAATCCCTTCCCCTTCCGTTGTCTGAAAGGGTGAAAGTATGAGCGAAGAGGGGTGGAGGTTGTGTCGTAGGCAGCCTTTGTACCATGGCTGGCCGCTACGCTTCTCTCTAACCTCGTGGAAGGCCCTGGCCCCCCCTCGAAAACCTAGAACAGAGCAAGACCCCTCACGCCCCTACCCGGACCCGCCCGACACTGCTGCCTTTACTGCCTGCTTCACTGAGACCTGGTACAGATACGCGCTGCACCGCACCTGCATGCTTCTCCCGAACCTCCTCCTCTGTCCCCCCACACTCAGCGATAGTGGCGTCTCCCGCCTAACCTCTATGTGGACAGGTGCATGTTAAACTGCTGGGATGCCCCACATCACGCCATGCTACAGGGAGATTGTGTCAAACCTCCCTCTGTTGTTGTGACTCTTGTTGCCTTTCTTGTTGTCGCTGGTGGTATTGTTCGTCGTCGTTCATGTTGTGGGTGTGAACATCCTGTTCTGACCCTCAGTGTTGTAGACTGTTAGTCCCTTTTTTGTGTGTGTCACTGTTCTTTCCAAGGAGGTAACATTGTTTTTCCATATCCTTCTTTGTCTTTCTAACGCACACTCTCACTCAGTAGGAGAGACACTTCGGTGTCCACTCCAACGTCACCAGCCACTGTTACCCCATGCAACCCAACAATGTCAAACACTTAATCCTGCTCTGGAATTTTTCAGACAGCAGTATGTTAGTTTAAAAAAAAAAAACTAGATCTAGATCAATGCATGCAACTTTATTCAAGATCAATTCAGTTACTCGCTCAAACAGTATGTGATTTAATGCTTTTATATGGTGATTGCTGGGTTGCTCGGATTCAGTGGTCCAGTTCAGTGTTCAAAGAGCTGTTGTGGTGTAAATATGATGTTTTTTGCATTGCCTGCACTAACTCCTGTACCTTTTGTTCCCTTTGCGTCTGTCCACGCCACCAAGAAACGTTAAAAAAAGACGGTACGACCCCAACGCCAGTGGCATCTAAACGACTGGAGACGTCAGCCTTTCCTGGTTTCCCTTGGGATTCTGAAAGTGAGCTACTTGCTGGACTGTACCCTCTACTGCTGCTAACAGCCAGTTAGCTTTGCTTGGAAAYGAGAATAAAATAAGGAAGGCAAAGATGAGTAGAATATTTGTCACACAAAAGTTTGTCCCCAAAGCCTGTCCCAGTGCCCTCTACTCTTCCATGACTTTTGAACCTTTACCCAGTTTAGGATGGGTACGTGTTCCTGTTCCTGACTTCCTGGCTTGATTTTGGCATGACCATCCCTGGCTGTGGCACTTGCATGGCAGTGGAGGGTCATTAACTTAAAACAAGGGGGGAAAAAAAAACTGGAGGACTTATATTCCTAGAGAAGAGCAATCTAGACCTGAGCCTACACTGACTATCCTGCACTGATCATGGAATCACTGCAAGGTGGGACTCTCCTGTAGTGGTCATAAGGTCTGAAAAGGGCCTAGATCTCCTGACCACGCTTCAACATGAGAAAAAATAAACTCATTMAATTTTGAGACAAATATGGGATTTTGGTCTCATGGTCCCAACATTGTTTTACATGGACAATGGATTTACAATTTTTTTTCAAGGTTCAGCATGTTGTACTGCAGACATTTTATGCCACATTAATGGAAAAAAAAACAAAAACAATAACCAAATGAACAAAAAGCATCCGACAATTTGGCCCACAGCTTCTTTTCCTGCTTAATAAGTTCACTTTAATTCGCCCACACTCGCACAATTTATTATATATGCCTGGTAATGTCAATAACTGCTCCCCTTACTACTTACTATAAATGAACCWCCATGTGTGGTCGGTCCTACCGGTTAATCGGAGAGCTGCATGATGATTTAAAAAAAAAAAAAAAAACCTGCACTGGGAGTGGAGCCATGTGAAGCCTGCCACGCTTCTTAAGGTAACTGCATGTCAAAGGAAAAACAGTTAACTTTTACTTACTATGCAAAAAGGAAATGTCGCACAAACCCTATGGATCGGTACCATAGAGAAATGATACTAACAATGAAATTGCTACCATTAGGCAGTCTTTTATATGCTTGGACATGTTGGTCTTTTAAATTACTTCTCTTTAAAATGAATGTTTTAAACAAACAAACAAAAAAAAAAGAATTTCAGCTTCTAAAAATGGAATATTTGTTACCATAGTCATACTTGTTGGACAGATGAATAAAAAAAAAACTTGTAAGTACTCAGTACCGGGTAATTGATCGGCTCAGGAGGGGTTTCGTTTAGGGTTTTCAAGGGTTTTCACCACTGACTTGGGGCACCTGATGTCAATGCTCATCTTCTTAATACTTAAAATTCATCTCATTTTCCCATGGAAACATTGACAAAAGAATAAAGTTAATAAAACTTAACAAAAAATGATTTGTTGAATTTTTTTTTTTGTCTTCGGGAATTCACAAAATTTGTCGGGCCAAAGCACATACATAAAAATAAATTTTAAAAAAACAGTAAAGTAAAACAAAAATCAATAAGAATGTACAATTAGTAATGCTACTTAATAAGTGTTTTGGKGTATTTAGTCAAGAAGGTTTCTGGTGTTTGAGAATGGATAAAATAATGTAAAACATTTTAAAAATAATAATTGAATATATTTAACAATATTTTACAATTTAAGTATTCTGATGCATATGACAGTCATGCAAAAAAAAAAAAAACTACTTCAACAAAAAGAAAAAATCTTCAACAATCTTTGTAATCCAAAAAGGTTTTGTGTACAGTAAAGCTCAACACTTTGTTCCTTGATCTAATTCGCTCTCACTGCTTGCTCTCTGTATCACTACAAAATTACAATCAAAGCACAAGTTTGCTATATATTTTTAATGAAAACACAACTAACATTATATTGATACTAAATTGCATACATAAATGACCACAAACACTGCATGGAACTGATGGATTTATAGCTTTTTGTAAAAACACACAAACTTTACACCGACATAACCCAGTGAAATTTTACTAAATATTTTGCCATTACTTTTTAACACCCTTGTGACTCATGTGTGTGTTCATTTGAAGGGAAAGGATTAATCTCATTTTGCTGTCAAACTGTTTGTTTTTCCTAATCATTTCCACAAAAGCGTCAGATTAAACAATAACATGGAACTGCCTCGGTGGGAGATTGAAATCTAGATAACACCAAAGCCGTTTACAGTAATTGGCCCTGTTCTCCGGTGGGAGGAATAGCATTTGTCTTCATCAATAGCAGTCATACTTGCTTGGCAATAGCAGGAGTCTCTCAGCTCACAGCAACAAAATAGGGCTTTTATTATACAGTAGGATACGTGCAAATGGGCAAKGACTAAATATGAGCAGTACATACACACCAAAATATATAGATACTGTTGAGTCAGCTGTGAACTAGAAAAAATCTATAGTCTTGTCTCTGAAATGTATCAAGCAAAAGAGAAAGGTTGATGGTTTATTGGTGGGAAAATACACTTGCTTGCTGGCACAAGACGTTGCCGTGGGGAACGCTGTTTGCTGACCCCTGTTCCAGGTCCTGTTTGGGTGAAGTGATTGATCTGTAAGCAGTAACAAGATGACACATTGAATCTCCCACCTCTCTTGCTGCCTGTAACAGAGCCCCTGTCTGACTCGAACCACCTGGAGAGAGAATAACCAAATGGCAATAAAATACGTTAGCTATAGTGGTATCCTTATTTACATGTTGATATTTGGCAGATGTTATGCTTAATGATTTTCAGTAATGCTTGAAAACAATCAAGCTAATAGAAGTTGGTGTAATAAACTTCTATTTTATTAATCTGTGCTTGGAGAATCGCTAGGAATTTGGTCTTTTTATTAGTGTATCATTTTTATTGCATGTGTTAAAACACCTAATAATGAATGAGTCAATCAGAGGGACAATCCATGTGAGATGTTTTGGTCAGAGAGGCCAGATTGAGGTGGATTGGGCATGTTCAGAGGAGGGATTGTGAGCATGTTGGTAGAAGGATGCTGAGGTTGGAACTGCCAGGTAGGAGATCTAGAAGAAAACCAAAGAGGAGATTTGTAGATGCAGTGAGAGAGGACATGAAGTTGGTTGGTGTGAGAGAAGATAGAATGCAGAGGATAGGGTTAGATGGAGGCAGAGGATTCGCTGTGGCGACTCCTGAAAGGGAACAGTCTGAAGACGAAGAAGAAGAAGAGTGTTTAAAGAACTGCACCTCAACCATTCTTAATGATGACAAGTCGTCATTCAACTATGAGAAATAATGTAAAATGTATTGTGAATAATGACATTTTCTTAATGACCCTTAAGGGCCTCCCTTTACTAAGAAAAAAGCGATTTTAGAAAATTATGTGCTGTTTCAAAGCCGTGAATGAGTTCAGGAATAACTGGTTTCCTCTACACTGTATACTTGCCTGCTGACGTGGAGAGAAGCGCCCCATGAAGCCTCTGCACTAGATCACAAAGCTCTTCTTCTTCCCCATCTGAGTTTTCTGTCCCAGAATCATCTTCTACAACAGACCCTTCTAAGCTTGTTTCTCTACCAGTAAGCTCTTGTTTGTAAAGGTATTGCTCCTCTTCCTCCTCTTCCTCCTCCTGCTCTTCTACTTCAGATTCCACAACAAGCTGGACCTCTTCCTTTGTCTCAGTCAAACAGGTTTCAGTATCCTCTACATCTATCCGCTCTTCCTCTTCCACAGGATTCAGACTCACTTCTTCTTCTTCATCTTCTTCTTCCTCCTTCATCTGCTGTTCTCTCTCTCCCATGTCTCCCGTCACTGTTTCCTGATTCCTTTCAGTGGTGGAACTGGTGTGTGAAACTGCTGCTTCAGGTTCTGAGCACGGTTTGTCGCTGGTGTCATCACCAAGTGTGCTGTGTTGTTGTGGAGGAGGGGTGTGGATGTCACTGTTAAACTCAAACCCATCTCTTTCTCTCATACACAATTCCTGCACAAGAAATCAGAAATACTTTACCTGTTCTTTTTAGCTTAACTAGAACAAATAGTAACATTTCCAATGTAACACATGTATATTTTAATTATGCTTTTATCCAGAGTGAGAAAGAATGCAGAAGTGAGAGAGAATACTGAACTGCCATTGAGCTTTAAGGGTTTTGCTCAAGGGCCCACCAGCAAACACAGAACCTTCCAATCAGTTGTGCAATGCTTTTACAACTCACACACCACTGCTCCACTTGTGTGAAGTTGAGAAAACCGATGCCATATAAAATGGATGGTGTCAATATGAAATGAGGGGAATTCTTCAATTATCTCCTGCCATAAAACCATGAAAGTTATAATAATTTAATACAATATATTTTTTTTATATAGCGCTTTTAACAATGCTCATTTCCGTCTGATTTCAAAAGAAAATGATCAATAAAATAATAGTAAATATAATTACTGTATATATAATAATCACCCACTGGGCTTCATCATCAATAACGCTTTATCTTGTGTACATGACAGGGTGGCAATCCATCGCTGGGCACACACATGTGTACACACTCACACACTTATTCACACACTACAGGTGATTTGGGAACGCGAGTTAGCCTAATCTGCATGTCTTTGAACTGTCGGACAAAAACCGGAGCACCTGGAGAAAACCCACCAAGCACGCAGACCTGAGGCGGGAATCGAACATGGACCCTGAATGTGCATAGTGATGGAGCTAACCACTAAGCCACCCAACCTAATATAAATATAATAATAATAATAATAAGTTAGTGTGCCTATTTTCAAAACTTATTCATTGCTTTATTCACATTCAGCAACCACTTTATCTTGGTCAAGGTTGTAGTGATCCAGGCCAGTATTCACAAAGCTTCTTAAGCCTAAAAGTTGCTCCTAGTGACAAAATTCTAAGAAAAATCTCTAAGAAAAATTCCCCTTAAATTTAGGATTAAATCTTAGTAAAGATAAAAAATGATTCACAAAACATCTTAGCCCTAAAAACAGCTCCTAAGGTAAAAACTGTTCAGAGTAGAGAGGAGGAATTTTAAGAGGYTTAAGAGTTTCTCTAGGAGAGGACAAAATGGCGGAAGGAAGAAATATTCTCCAAACACTGAACGTAAAGCTATTTTGGTTTTCTTSTTGTTTTACTTCCTTCCATCTCTCTTGGATTGTTGGCTACATACCATCCAAACGTGCAACTTAAATAAACTGTCCTGCCATCATGTAAATTGTAAAAGCTGAGACATTTTGCTCCCATCAATCTGAAATGGATTACAAGTAATAAAATCAGGACGGTAAATAAATATGAGAACTTAAATATAGTAACTACTCTGTGGAAATTGGTTGCTTCAAAAGTCAACACATTTTCAACATTTGGGTGTTTAATTATCTTTAAGACATTTAGCCTAGAAACTTTGCATAAAGTAGCCTGTAGTCATGATGATCCAATTTCTTCATACACAAAAATGATGATTTCACTGTTTGCTCTATCATCATGTATTCTGTCTTCACAAAGAGCTCATTTCAAAACCTTTGCAGAGGTCAGAGGTTATTTTTATATTAACCAATCACAGTCCTTGAATTGCTGCATCATCCCTAGCAACGGGGTCAACCACACCTCCTCAGTAAGATACAAGTTTTTCTACTTTTCTTACTCAGAGTTGCTCTAAAACGTTTTCTTAATCACTTTTTGTCTAGGACTCCCAGCTAGGACTTTTTAAGCTAAGATAGGAGCTCTTTGAGAGAATTCTAAAAAGCTTTGTGTATACGTACCCAGGAGTCTATCCCAAAGCCAGAAACACACTATGCATGGTATACTGTAGCACCCTATTGGCAGGTGGGAGAAAGCTGGACAATCCGAAGGAGACACAGTGAGAACGTAGGAAACTCCACACCGACAGTGGGAAATGTGGAAACTCTCCTGTTGTTAAGAAATATTCATAATGATTGAGATCTGCCATACTGTTTTAAAGGAAGACTTCATTTTAAATGTTACCTACAACATCTGTAACATGTGCAATTACCATAAATAAGACATTTCTCTATACTGCATAAAGACTAAATAAAACCACTAAGAAGTTGAATGAGCTGCTGTTCAATATTTATTGGTAATAAATAATTATGCATTTAAATATAAACACATATTGGTATTCCTAAATGACCAATGACTGTACAATTTGAAATAATGCATATCACCATAGTAACGTGGGTCTGACAATGCATGTGTCTTTCTCTTAAGCATAAACAATTATTTTCATTGTATTAAAATTTGGAGGCAGTGCAGTGGCATAGGGTTTAGCACTGTGACCATGCAACTCCAGCTGTTGAGGGTACGATTCCTGCCTCGGGTATGTGTGTGGAGTTTGCATGTTCTCCCCATGCCTGGTGTTAGTTTCATGCAGGTTAGACTAATTCATGTTTGCAAATTGCCTGTAGCGCGAGTGTGTTCTTATGTGCCCTGTAATGGACCCCTGTCCAGGTTGTACCCCGCCTCATGCCCCGAGTCCCATGAGGCCCGGAGTGTCCTAAAGTATCCCTGAAATGATCATCTTTTTAAATTCTTTCCTTTCTCCACTCACCTGTTTGACTTGTCCTAGCTCCTGCTCCAGCTGTTGGTTCTGCTGGATCAGCGCCCCCATGGTGGCCTCTAGCTCCGTGCACCTGTTTTCCAGCGAGTCATGTTCTGACTGTGCAGCTTCTTTCCACACCTGAAATTCTTCCTCCAGCAGCCTGATGACAAAGCACACACACACACACACACACACACACACACACACACAACATAAGTGTCAAATATGGCTATTGGCACCAAATAGCCATAAAAAATGCACATTCCATCCAGAAGCATTATTACCCTTTATCTCTCTGCAGATCTTTCATGGTGCTTTGCGTGATGCTTAGGTCCTTTTGGAGTAACGACATCTTTCTCTGTAATATACATASAGCTACAGTATGTTAAGCCATATCAGCAAAATGAAAGGWAGRGAGTGCTCCTGCATTTGTAAAGAGCTACAGTACCTGAGGCTGGCTGTCACACTCATCTGTCTGGAGCAATTTTGATTCCATGTTAAGTTGTAAAGCAGGTGGCGGAGGAGGAGGAGGAGGAGGAGGAGGAAGAGTTTCAAAGTCAATGCTACTCGAACCTTCCATATTCTCCACACACTCCTGCTGCTGCAGCCCTGAGCCATGAGCACTGAGGAAAAGAAGGAAAATGTACATTACCGTATATACAGTACATGCGCATGCACGCTTTGCCGTTACCTGTCAATTGTCTCTTCATTAGATCCAGCTACAAGAACTCTCCTCCCATCTGTTTCTCTTCTGGTGTAGCGCCGTGGCAGAAGGACATGGCGGGCGCTGGATGCCAGTGATGCCACAGATTCCTTCCACGAAGGCTGTTTGTGAATAAGATTTAATTGCTTGTGAATTCTACGAGATGCTTTTACACAAGATGAAGCACAGCACTCCGCTAGTTTAACTCTGTAAGGCATTCCTCCTTGATATTATACCGGATACCATGCTAGAAGTAAATTCAATTCCTGGCGCCAATACCGGAGTGCAGTATTCCAGAACAGGATGTGAAGGCTTGTGCTTTCTTGTGCGTTTCTTGTTCAGGAAACAGTTTTGACACAAGTGGACGTTCAAACACTTCAAACAGCGATACCTGCAAAGGCAACACACTCATGCAAGCCTACAGCAGCTCACAATACACTCAGGCTTTTGTACGTGGAACATTTAACATGTTATTGCATAATTGTGTGAAAGCAAAACTTATTATTTTACTTAAAATATTAGTATACACCGATCAACCATAACAAGATGACCATCCACCTAGTATTGAAACCAAAACAGTGATGTGCTGTGTGACACCTTTCCCTGGAAACCATCATTAACCTTTTCAGCAATTGGAGCTACAGTGGCTCTTCTATTGGACAGGACTACACRGACAACCCTTCACTCCCCATGTGCATGATTGAGACCCTGGCTCACTGGTTTTCCTTCCTTGAACACTTTTGGTATGTCCTGTCCACTGCAGCTACGGTTTTGTGGTTGCTCTCATCCAGTCCCCTAGCAATCACAATTYGGCCCTTGTCAAAGTCATTCAAATCCTAATGCTTGCCTATTTTATCTGCTTTCAACACATTAACTTCTCTGACTTTTTCCTCAAACCCTGCCCATCCAAACCAAACCTCTACTACAGCATATGCCATCAACACAGAGACTTGCATTTATACATTATCTATACTGCTAATCCTGTTCAGGGTYGTGGGCAGCCTAGAGCCCAATGACAGCAGACTTTTATTCACACACCACGGGCAATTCGGGGCCTCCAGTTAGACTACTATGAATGTCTTTGGACTGTTGGAAGAAACCAGAGTACCCAGAGGAAACCCACCAAGTACGAGGAGAACTTTTAAACGCCATGCACACAGACCTGAGGATGGAATCGAACCCTCGACCCAGAAGATGTGACGACACAGTGCTAACCATTATGAAGATTCTGTTTTAAAATATTAACACAACAACAATTGTGGCACATTTATTTATTTGTTTGTTTGTTTGTTTGTTTAATGATCTGGAAATTGATCACGCCTTAAAAAGTGTAGCAAGCTAGCAAAGTTGAGTTGAGAATTTTTCCTAATTTAAACATTTAAACATATTGTAGTATTTACCATGCAAAAAAGCAGATTGTTACGTTTTAAGACTTATTCGTGCATTTGAAGTTTATGACTGTTGGAGGAAACCCACCAAGTACGAGGAGAACTTTTAAACGCCATGCACACAGACCCGAGGCGGGAATCGAACCTGGACCCTGGAGGTGCAAGACGACAGTGCTAACCATTAAAGCCATCATGCCACCTACTTGGGATTAAGCCTAGTGAAAAGTTTTTTTTTGCTTGTACTGCATATTTATATAACTAACATTTCAGTTCTGATCCACTTAGATCAGGGGTCTCAAACTCAGTTCCTGGAGGGCCGCAGCCCCACAGAGTTTTGTTCCAACCATAATTAAAAGTACCTGATCCAACTAAACAAGTCATTAAGGCTTATTTGAAAACTACATAGTATGTATGTTGGAGCAGGGTTGGAACAAAACTCTGTAGGGCTGCGGCCCTCCAGGAACTGAGTTTGAGACGCCTGACTTAGATGAAGGCATGGGCTGCACTAGAGCTGTGTATTGGAACTGGGTTCCCACTTCTGAGTGCAAACTATTATTAGTTTCACCAGCCAAACGCTTAGCACTGTTACTTCTTCCACCTTGACCACTACATTCTATGAACTAAATAATGACACGCATGTAGCACATGCTGTATGTAATGCATCAGTGTCTATATAGTAAATCTTACTTAGAAAATGTCACACAAACTCACCTGAGGCCTGTGATGGGGTAAGCCTTACAGGCGTGGCAGCGCACTCTGTGCTGTACTGCCTCGCTAACTGAGAGTCTGTAAAGAGTGGACAGCCATAGGAGTAAACGAGGCTCAGATTGGAGCCAGCTCACGAAATGCTCCTCCACTACTCTCCCACTGGTGACCTAGACACATTTGGAAACACAGTTCTTTAAGATCCTGGGTGTGTCTGTGACTATACATCTGTGTGTAGAAGTAGAACAGACCCCACTGAAGCAGGACTGGGTTGCAGCCTTGACTGGACCAAACACATGGCTCTCTTGAACCACAGCCGGCACCTTAAACAGAGAAAAGCTTAAGTTACAATTTATTATTCATCATTAGTATCAAAGAAAAAGTCAGAGTTTCTATTCTCATTTAGGAACTGTAGTGACTATTTATACTTTTTTTAAATAGAGACAAATAACAGTCATCTAATATGTCTTTAAATTAAAATATCTTGAAATATCTTGAAATCTTACGTTCCAATCAGATGATGAACCTAAATATTGTAGATAACAACAAAAATAATTTGATGGTGGACTCTCACCTGACTAAGATCATCCAGTAAGTTCCTGAGGCCAGCACGGCTGATAAAAGTCTTCTCTGTGCCTTGTTTTCTGCTACAGCTAWGAGCCAGCTGGAAGAGAGCTGCAAAGGAAGAAAAAAAACCTTCACAGCTGTGCATGTTAAATACTACAATGTACAKTTATTGGMTACATAAKGGAAAAATGTGATGCACATTTTTCAGACCTCTGTGTTTGGCTGAAAGTGTGTCTCCTGAAAGCACTATCAGTGCCGCTTTCACAGATCTRAAAAGGACAGAGCCAGTCTTCTCCCTAATAAAAGACAACACAAATCATCCAAACCCATATGATATCTACMGTACAGTGCTGTCGGTAWGTTTTCAGACCCTTTCAATTTGTCCTCATCATGTTTCACACTCATCTTGAGATGGATCAAATCATTCTACACACAATACTCCATAATAGCAAAGTAAAAACAGGTGTTAGAAGTGTTTATGACACTTCAAATTGAGTTTTGGTGCGTCCTACGTCTATCAGTGACTCTTGAAATGCTTCTATGACTTGGTTGGAGTCCACATGTGCCTAACTGAAGTCATTGGACATAATTWGGAAAGGCAAACACCTTTGTATGTACAGTTGCAGAGTCAAAGTAAAAACAAAGCCATGACATTGAGAGAATTATCTGTAGACCCACAAGACAGGAAGACATTAATCTCTGGAAGGATACAAGAAAATTGCTGCAGCATTGAAAGTGTSCAAGAGCATGGTAGCCTTGGACACTCTGGGTAAACTTCTGGAATGGAAGAGATTTGGAACAACCAACAGTCTTCCCATATCTGGACACCCAACCCAACTGAGTAATCAGGGATGAAATGCCTTGGTAGTGTCACTATAAATGAGATCCTACAGAAGAACAGCCATCACTGCAGCACTCCACCCATTAGGCCTAAATGGTACTGTGGCCAGACAGAAGCCTTTCCTCACTTAAAGGGACAYGACAGCCCACTAGGAGTTTGCCAAAAGGCCCCTGGAAACTCTCAAGCCATGAGAAGCAAAATTTGGAATCAGGAAAATTAGGCGCTGCGCATCACATTATTAAAATCATCACTACAGTCAAACAGGGTGGTGGCAGCATCATGCTGTGGAGATGTTTTTCTGCAAACTGGCACTGGGAGCTTTATAGACTAGAGGATGCGGAAAAATAAAGATTTATCCTGAGTGAAAACCTTCTCCGGGGATCTCAGGCTGGGGTGATGGTTTATATTTTGTCAAGACAAGMCCTAAAGTATACCACCAGGAAACACAGAAGTGGCTTCACAATGTCCTGGAGTAGCCCAGCCAGAGTCTGGACCTGAACCCCATAGAGCATTTCTGGAAAGACTTGAAATGGCTGCGCACCGACGCTGCTCATCCAGCCTGGTTGGGTTTGAACGATTCTATCAAGAAGAATGGAAGAAACAGTGCTGCCAAAGGTGCCTTAACCAAGTACTAAGTTAATGAACAAAACACACGAAACATATTTTTACTTTGTCATTGTGGAATATTGTGTGGGAAAATTTTGTGTGGAGAGGAAAAGGAATTAAATCCATTTCAAGCTAATTGTGAGTCACAAAATGTGGAAAACTTAAGGGTATAAAAACTTTCCCTTGGCACTGTATATATGCTATAAGCTAAGTGAATCGGTAGATGGCATATCTCACCTGTCATACAGCTTAAAGAGAAGCCTGGCCGTCTGCTCGGTAGCTTCTGGTAGGATCTGTACAGGTAAATTCTGTAACACAACCTGGAAGAGCTGTTCTAGGCTCTGCTTTAAGTTTTCCTGGGAAATAGTCCCTGAGTCCTCTACAGTCCAGAGAATTGAGTGCAAATCCGGGATCGAGACCATATGCACTGAAACGCAGACATGAACGACAATAATTATGGTACATAATACACACATTTTTTCGCCTAATGGTGCGTGATGGAAAATTTCACTACGATTTTCATCATCATCTATACCGCTTAATCCTGAATTCAGGGTCAAGGGGGGCCTGGAGCCTATCCCAGGAGACTTAGGGCACATGGCAGGGTACACCCTGGACAGGGTGCCAATCCATCGCAGGGCACAGACACACACACACACACACACACGGGCAATTTGGGAACGCCAATTAGCCTAACCTACATGTCTTTGGACTGTGGGAGGAAACCGGAGTACCCGGAGGAAACCCACCAAGTAAGGGGAGAACATGCAAACTCCATGCACACAGAGACGGGAATCGAGCCTGGCTGGGGATCAAACCCGGACCCTGGCGGTGCAAGGCGACAGTGCTAACCACTA